>OVAU01000799.1:0-17784 GCA_900406315.1 Biscutella laevigata subsp. laevigata
AAATATTTAAGAATAATAAATATGGTATATAAATGTAAGGAATAAAATGTAAACAAAAAGATAAAACTTCAAATATAGAGTTTTGAAAAGCTGAAACTTAAACTTCAAATTTGAAGTTTTTAAGTTTTTTTTGGAGAGTAAAAAATTTCATATTTGAAGTTATAGAAAATCTTTTAGAGATGCTATTAGTCAAGAACTAATAAATCTAAGTAAATCGAAAAAAAGAAGAAATTTAACACACTTCTATGCAATGCTCGCTTCTCGAATTCTTTTGACATTACAACGAAAAGAAAACATAAGTCTAAGAGTTCTATTTGACCCGACAGGAATCCGAACCGGGTCAAATCAAGAAGACCACGTAGAGACGGAGTTTGATCTGGACAAAGAAGAAGAAGAATTCAAGAACTCAATACAATCTTCAATAGCTTCCATTCGGTGTGACTCTGTCTCATTTAGAGACTTTGACCTTTTCATGTAAATAGACGAAGAAGAAGAGGAGTTTGACGAAGACAACAATAACGACGACCTTTTGTCGGTGGTATTGTTCCTTCTCGATGATATAAAACGAAGCGTTTTAGCTACTCTAGCTCCGATACGTTTGAGAAACTTCCTCGCTGCCGGCGAGCTTCGTAGCCCAAAACTTAGAATTCCGACGAGGACTACTCTTCTCCGGTTGTGATGTGACGAGCTTAAACCGTCGTGTTTAGGGAATATGGGTTCGTCTTTGGTTTCTTGGGTAGGACTAAAGCTTACTCTTTTGCATGCTCTTCGTGACATCTTTTTGTCTGAAATTGTGTTGATGAGAGAGAGAGAGAGAGAGAGAGAGAGAGAGAGAGAGAGAGAGAGAGAGAGAGAGAGAGAGAGAGAGAGAGAGAGACACTGAAAAGAAGCAAATGTGGGAGACTTTGAAGACTATAGGAAGGTGTGTTATGAATAAAGAAATTGGGGTTAATATGTAAATAGAGAAAATAGAGGGGTCAGTTTAACAACTACACTAAATTCTGAAATTTGTTACTATATATTTCCTCTCAGGCCTGGACATTGGCGTTAACCATTCCGGTTCTGGTGTATATCTATTCGATTCAATTATTTTGGTAGAACATTTTATGAACTATTCAAGTATTTAGCATTTTTCAATATTGGTTTAAGATCTGTTCGTTTAAAACTTTTAGTTATCTTTTGGGTATTTGAACGTGAATATTATCAACCGATCCTTTTTATTTAGTTTAATTTAGTTATTTTTTACACAAACTATTCGAAAATATCCAAAATAACCAAAAAATAACTAAAGATATTTGAAAATAATCGAAAATTTATAATGCTATTACTGATATTTTGATTATTCTTTCTCGATGATATTACTGATATTTTTATTATTTATTTATATTTAGGAGATTTAAGATATCCATTAAATTGGTTTTTGGTTCGGTATTAAGACCTATTTTTCGATTATACAAATTTAGGATCTATTGAGTTATTTTGTTAATTTATTACGGATTTGGTACCTCAATTTCAAATCGGTTAGGTTTTTAGTTCCGGGTAATTTTTCCCAAACAACCACATTGAGATTAATATGTAAATAGAGAAAATAAGCCATAAGAGCTTATTGATCTTGATCCATTTTGGATTGTGGGACTGCATTTTACATATATTCTATTTCTAAATCAGAATCAAGAACCATGACTCATTTTGTGACTTTGATGTTTACATTTAGAAAGAAGACAGTAAGTTGCCATTTGATTCTATGTCGCTTATTTGTCTAAACCGGAGAAGACTCATGTACTGTGAAGCTAGCCATCTAATTGATCGCTGTACTGAATTACTAGGAATCATCTGGGGAGCAATCAGCATGGTAAGCTTCACAAACATCCAGATTGACTCCACCGGTTTTAACCGCAAGAGGCAAGTCTTGGTAAGTGTGGTGAAGAGGAGGTAGGATTAAACCAGACTTTTTATCCATTGCTAATAGCCTTCCACATTTACTGCATCAGAAGAGAGGTAAAAAAGGTTAGTCAAAGTAAGAAAAAATGAGTTCAGAGAGGTGCTTAGTACCTGCATGGCCTGTTAAAGAGGGATTCAAAGCTGCATATCCATATCTGCATTAGAGGGAAGAGAAGAGTGTTAATTGACTTGCATGAATCCAAAAGAAAGAAATGGTTCATGTTAACTCATTAGTTAATGAATCGCTCTGAATACGGAAGGAAATGATAACTCATTTACAGCAACTTTTATCCACAGTTTCGGTCTCTAACCCTGATCTCAGCTTACTAGAACTCTGGAAAACAGGTTTCGATACTTCTCTTGGATCCTCACTACCTGAACCAGGTAAAGAATGAGCTCTTTTAAGCCAGTCCAATCTTCCATAAGTAGACACCTTCACATTCGGGACCAGTTTCTCTAAACGCGATTGTATATCTGACAAGGTTTTGTAATCAACTGGCTCCTCCCTTCGAAGTTCTGATATTGAATGGGAGGCATGATGTTTCTTTGATCTTGGTTCCATCTTTAATTCGTCATCAATGTGAGGGAAGAATCGTCTTTTCTGATCCGTGAAGGCCTTGAGAGCTAACCTACAGTCATTAAGAGACATATAACAAACCAGAAGCAAAACATCATTATTCACAACAGAAGTGCAAATGGAGAATGCAAGAAGTTTAACCAGAATCCTCCATGGGATCATTAGCAACAATCTAATACCTGGTTCTATCAACAGCAGAAGCACCAGCTTGGCCAGCAAGCTGTCTTTTCCAAGCATAGGAAACGGCTGCACCATCTGGACAAACCACAGGCATGTGAAGATCTCATGAGTTACTTCTTGACATAAGAGATTCAGTTAGCACTCCAGATTCTTCCAACTTCTTCCCTGATCCAATAAATATGATCCATCCTTAGAATCAAAACCAGCACATTAATACGCTAATGAAATCCAGCTTTGCTCAGATGTAAGCACCGATTAAACCGAGATCCTGAAGGTGTTGACGCATGGATACGTCTTCTCTAAGGAGGACCTGAGAGAGCTTGTCGCTTTGTCGAGGGTGCGAAGCGACGCAAATGACTTCGTAGATACGGTCGGCGCCGAAACGAATATCGGCGATAACCCTAGCCGCTTGATTAAGACGCTCCATAGCCTGAGCCACATGCTTCGGCGGCGCGTACGGTTCCGACTGATTGTTTGCCGTCTCGGCAGAAGTCTGGAGAAGTTGGGACTGTTGTAACGTCTGCATAAGCTGAGCTGAAGGATCAATCTCTCTTCCTCTCTTGATTTCAGCTTGAATCTGTAGACTGTGATCTTCACGAATCTTGCTTGCTCAAACTGAGTTGGATCAAATACTTAAATATCAGACGTTAACCGGTTTGAGGATTTTAGAGGCAAAAAGAAGAAGACGAATCATCAGACCTTAACCGGTTTAATTTCACTATACCGTCTCATATAGTGATTATCTATTACTATTACTACACACAATCAAGAGAAGCATATTCCAAGATATCAGAATTGACCATGACATCATCTTTCATCAAATCATAAAGATCTTCAAGGAACGTTTCGATTATTCCTATATCAGAATGTGTTTTGTCTCCTGCAACAAAAATGTGTGTTGTCCGTCCCACATCAATCCAGCTATAACCAGGTACTTTCTTGACTCCTCTGTCTCTCATGGCTTTCCTCAACGCATTGGCTTTTTCCCAACGTCCCTGTGAAGCATATATGTTTGAAAGAAGAACATAAGCTGACGAGTTTTGTGGTTCTATCTCAATAAGCTTTTCAGCAGCAATTTCTCCTCTAATGTCATCTCCATGGATCCTACATGCACCAAGAAGAGAAGACCATAGTCTTGCATCTGGTTCCAGTTTTTGTGCTTCTATGAAGTCTTCGGCTTCTTGAAGAAAGCCCAATCTACCAAGCAGATCAACCATACAAGCTACATGGTCTACTCTCCCTTCAATACCATATTGATTAATCATCATGTCAAAAATCTTCCGTCCATCTGCCACTTTCCCTGCGTGGCTACAAGCTGTAAGAACACCTAGGAATGTGATTTCATCTGGCATGATTTGGGATTGTCTCATGGAATCAAAGATTTTAAGGGCATCTTCAGCGTAACCATTTTTCGCATACCCATTGATCATGGAGTTCCATGAGACGACGGTGCTTCTACGCCTCATTTCATCGAAAACTTGTGATGAACTTTTCATGTCTCCACATTTAGCATACATGTCTATTAGGGTGTTTGAGGTTACCTCGTCTAAGTCATAAGCCAAGTGGAAGGCGAGAGAATGGATAAGTCTACCTTCTCTTAAAGAGGAAAGAACAGAACAAGCTCGAAGAATAGTGACAAATGTTGCCTGGTCAGGTAAAGCCCCATCATGACGCATTTCTTTGTAGAACTTCAAAGCCTCCTCATAGAAACCATTCTGACTATGCCCAGACATCATCCCCGTCCAAAGAACAATACTCTTCGGGCTTGATAACTCTGAGAAGAGAGCACAAGCCTCCTCCATTCTACGTGAATTCATGTACAAACCCAAAAGAGAAATCCCTAGATATTCACCATCATATGAGTTCCCCCTCTTTATTATATGACCATGAATTTGTGTTCCTAGGGCCAAACTTTCTGGCTCATTGCAAGCTTCAATAATGGTGGCAAAAGTGATTTCGGATGGGTTAACACCTCTGGTCAGCATTTCTTGAAAGAGAACTACAGCTTCTTCTAAGTTGTTCTGAGAATAACCAGCAATTAAAGCATTCATTGACACAACGCTCCACTCAGGCATAGAAGAGAAAACTTTACGTGCATCTTCAATGACTTTACACTTGGAATACATGTCGATGAGTGAGCTACCAGTATGAAGTTCTGTGTCTAAGCCACATTTAACAGAGAGGCAGTGAGCTTGTTTTCCTTGATAAAGACCACGAACATTTGCACATGCCTTAAGTGTGCTTGCCAAACATGCTTCATCCGACACCATACTGCACGAATTCATCCTCTTGAACAAGTCAAAAGCCTCACTCTCATTCTCATCTTGGACATAACCTCCAATCATTGTGTTCCAGGATACAATATCACGATCACACATGCGCTCAAAAATCTGCCTTGCATCTTCAAGAGCTCCACATTTTGCATACATATCTACTAATGCATTACCTACGAATAAGTTTTTTGCTAATTTCTTCTTGATGATAATTGAGTGAAACTGGCTGCCCATTTTTAGATCATGCGAAGCAGCACAAGTGCTTAACAGGCTTGTAAAAGTAAAATCATCAATGTTATAACCAGAAGCTTTCATATCCATAAACAGTTCCACTACCTTGTCGGATTCACCGTTATGTGCATAACCCCTTATCATCGCATTCCACAAGACATCATTTTTCTCCTCCAAAGCTTCAAATACTTTTGCAGCAGCCTCCATTTTCTCAGATTTCGAGTACATGCTAACCAAAGAACTGCCTACATAAATATTAGAGGCAAGTCCTTGTTTAATAGCCTCTGCATGAACAGCCAAACCTAAATCAAGATTCGCTACAAGTCCAATGGCACTCAAAACGCTTCCTAAGGTAGAACGAGTGGATTTAACACCAGATTTCCGCATATTGAGAAAGTATTCAATAGCCACAGTCTCACATCCTCGTTTCCCATGCCCTGAAATCATTACATTCCACGCAACAACATCTGGGCTTGGCATCTCCTTAAACAATAGACGTGCATCTTTCAGCTTCCCTAAACTGATGTATGTATTTATGACAGTCACAAAAGCTAAATGGTCAGGGCAATGGCCTTCACCCCTCATCCTTTCAAATACTTTGACGGCTTCCTCGGGCAAACCAGCCTTGACATAGCCAGAAAACAAGCATGTCCAGCAAACTGTATTGGGATCCACTAACTCATCGAAAACTCGTTGAGCATCACCTATACGGTCACACTTGGCATACATATCAACTAGAGCCCCTCCACAGAATGAGTTGCGTTCAAGTCCCATCTTTATCATAAGACAATGAATTTGTCTGCCAAAGTCTATATAACACTCCCTAGCACAGGTTGATAAAACAATCGAAAAAGTGAATTTATTTGGATAAATCAAATTCTCAGACAATGATACAAAACTCCTTAGGACCTTTACTGGTAGTCCAATTCTGGAGTACATCGACAGCATCGAATTCCAAACCGGTACATCCTTTTCAAGTGAGACAAAGACTTTCTCAGCATAAGACACCTCTCCACACTTAGCATACAGATCCAATATGGCGTTCCCTAATATGCCTTTTAAATCGATTCCAAGAATCAAGCTCCGGGAATGGACAGCTTTACCGATTCTCAAGGCCTGTACAAGTCTGTGAGGCATTCCGTCGAACACCTTGCGACTCTTGAATAATTTGCATTGCTCCATACAGATATCCAGGAGATTGTTATATATTTGATCATCGTTGGGCAAAACATGTCCATAGATTCGACGACCTAAATCCGTTGAAAAACTCACACGACGTACCAAGAATAATGAATCGAACATGGACGAGGAAGGCGTAAAGAGAGCTCGTAAAGACATGACAAAATATGAACCTTCCCGGAGCTAGCACTGAGGTCTTACTCCACTTAACCATGAGAAACAAAAAAAAAAAAACACCCAAACGAACAGTCGTCGTGACTCGTGAGTAAAGAAATTCTAAGAACTTTTAAGAGTTAAAAAATCAAACTTTTTGGCGGAAAACAAAGATCAACCTTTGTCGGGTCGACCCGGAAACCCACCGGTTGTTCAACGCCGGTTAGGAGGTCGGAATATAACTTGTTTCTCGAGATTTTTTTTTTCCTTCTCCTTTTCTGATCTGATAATCTTTGATCTAAACACAGTTTGAAATTTTTGTTAAGAAACTTGTTGCCTAAATCCATTTCACTGTTCGAAAAAAAAAAAATCCATTTCACTGTTCTATGTTTTTGTTTTTCCGACTGTTTGGCCAATTACTTACGAACATGAATATACTAAACATACTCGAACAAAAGTAAGAGGCTGAATATATAATAATCTCTTAAATTAGGGTCTTTAGTGCAAATACTGTAAAATTTAAAACTGGTTTTCGGATAATGCGTAAACAAAATAAAGAACGAGAGGTTACTCTGAAACGAACCCTCTTCGTCTTCTTCAGAAAGACAGAAACAAAGAAGATGATGAACACACTTCAAGCATTTAAAACCACCTTAACACCAAACTTTCATGTTCATTTCATTCCGTCAAGGCATTCTATTTCAAGAACCCAATTTCTCTGTCTCTCGAAATCCGGAGATGGAACTTCGGATTCAGATTCTGATCCTCCAAAGCCTGAAGGCGATACTCAGAAACAAGAATTATTAGCCAGGATTGCCATGCTTCAGACATCAAAGGTTCGGTTAACTGATTTCTTGGACGAACGATCAGATTATCTCACCAAGTTTGCTGAAGAAGCCAACGCTGAGTTTGATAAGGTTGGAGAAGACGCCATGAAAGACCTTGACGAAGCAAGCACAAGGGTTTGTATCAAGCTATTTCAATATTCTGTTGATGTCAAATAGTCTAAACGATAACTAAAGTCGTCTTGTTTAAATCCCTTTACCTTAATTCTCTGATGCAGCAACTGTATCCATATACATTTTCTTTTCTTTATCGAACAAGTGAAGTCGGTAGCTTTCAGAGATTGAGGATTAGCTTGATGATCTTGCATGAACAGAACGATAGATAATCTGATGTTGTTTTTGATCGAATGATTGAGCAGATACTGGAGAATATCGAGAGCAAGATGCAAGCTTTTGAGGAATCTGCAGGATTAAACAGGTCGGAGATTGAGGATAGCGATAATAAATTGGCTGAGTTTGAGGAGAAGATTGAGATTGACAGGAATGAAGGATTGTTCTTCAAGAGCTTACGTGAGAAAAAGCCTGTGGATATAGAGAAAGCGAAAGAGGAAGCTGAGAAAATAAAAGAGGTTACCAAAGAAAGTGCAGGGTCAAAGACCAGAAGGAATATTTACCTCGGATTAATTGGGATCGTGGTTCTCGCGATTGCTGATTCTTTCCTTTCTTCGCCGGATTGGAGAAAAGTCGCCATTCTTGGAGCTGTTCTTATCCCACTGCTCACTCAGTTCGTCTACGAGCAGACATTGTTAGTAGAAGAAGCAGATAAGGGTAAAGGCAACAAGAAAGACTAAATCGGACTCTTGTAACTATCGAAAGTGGTAAATATAACTTGATGACGTAGACCCAAAGTGGGAAACATTTCACTTTGGTTTGATAAGTCAAGCTACAGTTTTTCTGTTGCATCATCTAGTATCAGAACTCGGTGATGCCACATGCTTGTGATGTATGTATAATGCATTTCATCAGGTGATAGAGCCGTTATTGATTGTTATCGACTTACTCCAATTTACTTCCTGGCACTTGCTAGCACCATTACATCGCAATTCAACCTCCAAAACCAAAAGCGTTCCATGGTAAAAAACAGAAGAGTATCATACCTTAACACAGAAAGCTAGCTGAGCTGGCCAATAGATCAAATCTAGGGTCAAACTGAACCTTAGAGAGATACAGCAATATCTGACTAAGCTTTCCTTTTATTATTCATCACGTTACCGTTACAGGACAGCTCGAACAAGTATTTTCCAGGTGACAATAGTTGGAAAGATGCCATGGTGTAGACCATCATCAAAGAATTTGATAGCATACGACACTCTTCTGCACAAACACAACCCTTTTAGCATAGTATTGTAGGATATGATATCAGGCTGCAACCCCTTTTTGTACATGTAACCCCAAATCACTGCAGCTCCGTTGCTGTCTCTAACTTTGAAGAATCCTTCCATCAATGTATTGTAGGTTACGAGATTTGCAGAGCAAGTCCAATGCTCCATATTCGTCACAACATCCATTGCTTCATCAAGTTTCCCAACAGAACACAGGCCATGAATTAGAATGTTATGCATCTTCACATCAGGTTTTTGACCCGATTGGAGAAATTGGTGCCATAATTTAATGGCCAATTCGATCTTCTTGTCCTGACAAAGACCTTTCAAGAGTGAACTATAAGTTTTCAGATCTGGTTTCCACCCGTTTTCAAGCATTTCTTTCACAACAGCTGATGCTTCACCAAACTTTCCTGCTTCACACAAACCGTTAATGAGAATGTTGTAAGATACAACAGTTGGGCGACAACCGCTTTTCTCCATCTCTCTCAGCAATATAGAAGCATCATCAAGTCTGGACTCTTGGATTAACCCACCCATTAATCCATTACAGACATGAGAGTTCAACGCCACACCGTGCTTACTTGCCTCTTTTACCAAATTTAGCGCTTCTTCTAGTCTTCTTTCTTTGCACAAACGGTCTATAACTGAAGAATATGCATAAACATCCAGATGCTCACCTCTGCTATTGACGTCCTTCATCACCTCCAAGGCTTTATTCACATAACCATTTACACATAACCCATGAATAAATATACCATAAGTTGTGTGGTCAGCTGTGTAGCCCTTTGCAGGCATAAGCTTCCAAATCATTGTTGCTTCATCAATCTTCCCATACTCCAACAACCCTTTTATCAAGATGTTATAACTCACTATGTTAACTGAATTCTTATTCTCCATGATTCTCCATAACTCCAAACTATCCTTGATTTTCCCACAACGGCAAAAGCCATTAAGCATCGTATTGTATGTAACAACATCAATAACAGCCTTACTTTCGACCAACTCTTTAAACACACTTTCGGCCTGATCAACATGCCCCGCCTCGCAGAGCCCATGTATCAAACTGCTATATGTAAATAAATCCTTTTCTCGCTCATTCTGTTTCATTCTGTCCCATATCTTCAAGCAATCATCTAATCTTCCGCATTTGCTTAAACCAGTAATCATGATGTTGTGAGTCTTAACATTCGGATAAACAGTCGAATCCTCCAACAATTTTTCCCACAGTTCCATAGCCATCTTGTGATCTCTATTCTTAAGAGACCCATCAATTAATATATTATAACACGTAACATCAGGTGCAACTCCTCTTTCAGACATTTCATCGAACATTTCTAGTGCATCCTCTAAGTTTCCAAGTTTCGTAAGATCAGTGATTACAGTGCTGTAACTATACACGTCCGGCTTTAAGCCTTCTCTCCACATCCAATCTAGAAAGCCTTTCGCTTTATCGAACTGCTTCTTCTTACATGACATCTTAATCAAAACATTATACGTCTGCAAATTTGGCGCCAACCCCGCTGTTTCCAAGTAGGCAAACAAAGACTCTACTTTATCCCATTGTCCTGCCTCCACGAACGCATTGAGTAGAGAATTATACGACCGAATCCCAGGCTCGCACCCGAAAATCTCTCCTATTCGTTGGAAAACATCCAGAGCTCGTTCAGGCATGGAGTTCTTCCCGTAGGTTTTGATTACGGATAACACGACATCTTCGTCGCATTTGCATCCCTGGGACTGAATGACGTAGACTACACGATCCACATGGGTAACCATCCGCGCCTCTTCCAGACGTCGGAGGATATGGTGGAAGACGACGGCGGAGTGTACATAGCCTGGATGGCGAGTCGCCGAATCGAATAGAGCAAACGCTGCACGAGGATTCTTCTCCGATTTCAAAAGCTTGAGGACGTGTTTTGGAGACAGCGACTTTGGTAACACGACCATGGGAGAAGTTTCGGTGACCGTTAGTCGTTAGATCTCTAATAGGGCTTTTTTTGTCAACGATCTCGACTAGGTTTTAAACCGAAACTAAATTCGAATTTAGAGGATTCAATATTTGAGAAGTGAATCGATTATTTGAGTAATTACTTAAAGAACGTTTGATTAAAAGTTGGAACCAATAGAGACTGGTTAAAGGCGGTTTATTCCGGTTAAAGTAGACAATGTCAACAATTCGTTCGAAAATGTCCCCCCTTAACATTACATAGTAAACCAATTGCAACGAAATTAAGCCAAAACCAACAACAAAACGACAAAAAACAAAGGTTCAGACTTCAAAGAGCTAAACCCCTAAACCAACCCCATCCAATGAACAGTTCTGATCAATACATTCTCATAACGCTCCTCGCCATGGAATGGCCGTGAGGCCCGTGACTATTCCCCCACCCACCGCCGCTTCCAGCTCCACCGGTCATTCTCCGGCTACCTTTCATCGGTGCTAAATAAAATTTCCACATTCCATTTTCTCCTTTCTTAGGTGAATACTTTGAACTCTTATTCCTCTCCAGACCATTGACTTTCCTCGCCGATCCACCACCGGTGCTCCTCCAGCTCACATTGCTATTGCTCCTCGTCATTCTCGGTCCTCCTCCGTTCCTCAGCTCAGGCCATGACTCTGATAACGATCTCTCTACCATTCCACCGTTTAATCTTCTATACCTAACCTCTTCTTCCTCCTCTTCCTCGTACTTGTTAATACTCTTCCTGTAAATCAATCCTAAGATGCTCCATTTCCCCCACCGTCTCGACTTTTTGTTGTTATCGGTACTATTACCTTTCCTCTCACCTATCATCGCCGATTCGCGGTAAAAACTGTTATCCGTTGTTCCCACTGTGTAATTGTTATCCCTCATTGATCCTGAGTAAGTATCTATTGATATAGCTGATGAGTTCGTCACTGACGGCTTTGGCTCGTCCATATCCGCCATAATTGCTGCAGTTGTTTTTCTCATGGAGCTGGATCTGTCCAGACTCTTCCGCCTACGTGATGATGAGTCAGTGTAGTAGTCTCGGGTTTGGGTCGACCCGCCGGGTATGATAACCGGGTCGGATAAACAGTTGGTTGGATTAACTACTTGTGGCGGGGATGGTTCTTCTACTGGAATCTGCATATCTGATCGGGTGACATGACGGTGCACCGGAGGCGGCGCATCCTCTACCACTGAGAGCATTGACGGTGGAGGAGGAGGCCTAGCTGCGGGAGGGAACGCTGTCCGTCCGATAAGAGATCCGTCCCACGAAGCTCTCGGCTCGTCGAATGAATAACGAGGATCGTCAGCCGAGATCCTACCGATGTCGACGGAGAATCTTCCGGCGTCAAGAGAGAATCTTCCGGCGTCGAGGGAGAATCTAGGGTCAGTGTCACACGATCTCCTACCGAAGCCGTAGTCAGCAATCTCCGATTGAGTATCCCGGAGCTGTCTCCCTATAGGTTTCTCCACCGGTAACCTTGCGGATCCTGGCCGATGGTCGCCGCCGTTACGACGCTTCTTCATCTTCTGCTTCTGCGTCCATTTCTGAAGCTTCTTGCTGAAAACGGAAGCAGCCGACCAGAAACTCCGTCGCACGGATGGTTTCTTGGGTTGAGAATCGAGATCTATGTAATCTTTTATCGGCTTTAATTCCTCTTCGCTTATAACCTTTCTAGGGATTTCAACTTCGTCTTTCTCTTCGACGATTTCGTCACTTTTTCCCCCAATTAATTCGCCGGAATCGTTAATCTCAAAATCCCCAGCTTCAACGTATTCCTCTTCAAATTCGCCGTCACTTTCAGCTTCACCTTCGTCGTTAACCTCTAGAACAGGCTCCCTAACGCTAGATTTCCGAGGCTCGACCTCGATCTCAGCTCCGGAGACATTGTTGGGAACGTTTCGTTGCTCGTCTTGGCTAAATAAGTTCCAGAGAGAGCTCCGAGTTCTAACATCACAAGACCTCCGCTGTGGCTCAAACACACCAGAAAATCCTTCATTGTTCTTCGACGCGGAGAAAGATTTCGTACGACGGAGCTCCGGGAAGAAACCAGGACGTACCCGACCATTCCCGTTAGCGTTTCCACCGCCTCCATTATTCCCGGAAGGCTTGAAGAGAGCCTTAATAGCCGCTGCGGAGATAGTCGGAGGTTTCTTCGAGGAAGACGATGCACCGCCATTGTTGCTTTGATCTAACACTGAGAGACGTTCGCAGAGACAAGAAGGGCAGAAACCAGTGAACCTCTCTTCTGGGTGACGGTCACATGAGGTAGAAAGACGGTGTGGCTGCGGAGGTTGAGGAGGCGGAACTAGAGTAGCTGCTGCGGCGGAGATAGAGTCAGTAGCCGGATTCATGACTGGAAATGGAGATTATTCCTTCCTCTGCTCATACCATCGTCATCACTTCCGCTTATAGAGCAAGAGAGAGACAACAGTGAGGTTTGAGAGAGAGATTGGTAAGTGTTGTTTCTGAAACTTGGTCTGTTTCCAACGGTAATTGAAAGAGAAAGAAGATGAAGAGCAACAAAATAAAAACAAATTAAAAAATTAATTTTCTGAAAATAATTATTTCTACTATTAGAATTAGTTTAATTGTGAATTAATTTGTCTGCCTTTATTATTAATGTTATTTTCTATATTCATATTTAATAAAAAAAAACATATATAAATTTTTTTTTTAACACAACAACTACTTTTTATTGAGATCAAAGGTTTGTGGGCCACAAAGCGGGATTCTCTCCCTTTTTACATTAAGCTAAACCTATGCAGCCGGTTGGAGTCGAACTGGGGACCTGAAAGCCGAAGAGGTGTCAGACAACGACACAGAGCACCACCTGTGCTATTGGTGCCCGACCATATATAAACCTTTACACTTCACATATTGCTTTTTCTTTTTGTCAAGTACATGTTTGCTAACATGCCTATTTTAATATAAAACTAGAAATTGTACATGCAATTCTTTGCGTGGTAATGTGTTTTTAAATTATAATGTTACAATATTTTTAATTTATAGAAAATTATATTTTAAAAACTAAATTGTGATTATTAAGTATTAATAAATATTTTTTTGTAAATTTATTAATTTTAAATGTTATTTCAAATAGAATAATATTCTTAGTTATATATTAAATTTGGATCATGATTTTACCTGTTGATTTACCCGTTTGACCATTGTATTGAAGATAAAATTTTAAATGATTTTTTATAAAAAATGTTTAAAACACGTTTCTATAAAAATACGTTTCTAGTTAAAAAAATCAATATTAATATAATTTGATTTGTTGTTATACTTATTAGATTTATATATACAAAACAAATCTTGAATTAAATTTTATTATATTTGTCTTGAAAAAAATTCAAACTGAAACTTTATATATTTATTGGTTAATATGATAATCTTAATTTGTTACTTTTAAAAAAATTATTATACTTCTTTTATGAAAATTTCAAAATTTATTTGAATTTATATACTTTTTAAAAAATTAAAAAATTATTGTTTTTTTATAGATTTATCCAAAGAAAATTTAATACAACAATTGAAAAAATCTGAACTGAATATTGTGAAATTTAAAAAGAGAGGTAAATTATGTATCTTGTTGAAAAAGATAAATCAAATAATAAAATAGTTTGATTTTAAAATTTTCTTTTTAAGAATTCGTTTTTAAATTAATTATTTTCTGAAATTTAGTTTTTAAAATTAATTTTCATTTAAGTTTTTATATACATATTTAATTTTACCCTTAATGAAAATTACACATATTTCCAATTTTATCCTTAGTGAATATATTTATTTTGTTCTTTAAATTATTATTTTTTTCCAATGGTATATCATGTAATATTTTACTGATATAAATGTTATATTTTTAAAAGTGACTCTGAAAAAATATTATAGAGATAAAATTATAAAAACAGCCAAAAAAAAGTATTTAAGTGAATAAACTAATTGTAGAGATATCAATTATCCAATTCGACACAACGATCTTTCGATTTTGTCTCATGTAGTAATATAAACCGATTACTTGTGGAGTCGGTGACAAAGTGGATTTTATTTCCCATGCTTTGTCGAAAGTGATTTTAACTAAGAACAAAAAATCAAAGTTTTCACATTGCTTTTGACAAAGTTTCAAAAGCAAACATGTTTCAGTTTATACTATATCATTTTAATCTTGATGTCTCGGAAAATTATCCTCTCCGATGTTATCTAAAATTATTATTGGTATATACTTATATTTTAATTATCAAGAGAATAGTGTAATTCAAAGAACCAGAATAACAAATATATGTTATGTTATTCAGGAGTATATAATTAAAATATAACTAGGTATTTTGTAAATATAAAATATATATATATAGGTCCAAATTCTTCATAAATTCGTTTAAAAATAATAAAATTTTATTTTAATTATGATAGTGGTCAGCTGCTCTGCAAGGTCTACCATAATAAATCATGTCAATGATCGCATCAATCATAACAAAACTGTGTGATCAACTATGAAAAGTTACCGTTTTAACCACACAGTAACAAATTCGAACACGACCGATTACTGGATTAAAAAAATATAAAAATAAAAAGAAAAAGAAAAAAGGGAAACTTTGGAGTGATAAAAGATTCGGACAATCCTTATAACATTGTCTCTATGGTACTCTCTCCTTTCGCTTTCTCTCTTCCTTCTTTTTTTCTCTCTTTATTTTTTGGCTTTTATCTTTTTTTGATTCGTCTCTTTTCTCGATTTTTGAACTCTATAAGGCTCCGAATTGTTATAACAATTTACATTTAAACTTCTAGTCTAGTGATTAATATGATGCTCTCTACGTAATTAGTTCAATTCTATATAAGATGATGATTTTATGCTTACCGATATTATTTTAGAAATTTCATTTAAGTAACAAAGTTTTATGGTATCTTCTTACCTTCAATATTCAAGAATGAAAATGTATTTTATTTGGTAACTAAGATTTATTTTCGGTGATAATTATTTTTAAACTCTATATATGAATAAAATCTGTAGTATTAATGTCTTTTTTATCTTATGTCTTTTAGTATTTTTTAAAAAAAAATTAACCAACAAATTCTTAATTATTCTTATTTTTTAAAAATATATTATTCTGATGAATGTCATAATCTTGATTAACAATGACATTTTTGTAATGTGATTGATTAAAAGTTGGTTAGTATATTTAGTCTTAACACTATGGATCAAATATTTTGAAAGTTTCATTATAAAAAAATACTGAATATTTTCATGCGTTTTAATATAAAACATTATATATCACTTTAACTTTATTTTTCCTTTATCTGATCAAACTTGTCTTGGCTTTTTCTTTTTGTTTCTTTTGTTTTCTGTTTTTGTTCCACAATTTTTGTTTTTCAATTAATTGATTTGCCTAAAATATATATTGAGGTTTGTGGATGCAATAACATAAAGAAACTGTCTATTAAATTTGATTTTTGGAGCATTATATTTTGTTCTGTGGTACGGTCCTTGATTGTCTCTAGCATGGGAAGCAAACATTGTACTTACTTTAAACGTCGTCGTTTCTTCGTTATATAGAATAATGTATGATCTACAAATTATACTCTCCATTTCTGTATATAAATATATTATCGTACGTGTGAGGTAAGAATCTTGGACTAGTTCGCACGTATCATTCATCATTTGTTAATCATCTAATGTATATAAATCTATCTCTTTTTATATCGAATAATCATATAGTTGTAAAATAGTAAGTATATATTTTACTTTTTGATGTAAATTTAATTAACGCGTGTGTGTGACGTACTTTCGTTGTCTCGTATCCCATTAAGCTTCACGCAATCGTTGACAAAAAAAAAAAAAAAAAAACTTCAGGNAAACTTCAGGCATTTTATTAAAAATTTATTAAATCACCTTTTCTCTTTTTGTTTTCTCATTGTATATATACATCATGAATAATTAATGATATTAGTTTAATGATTAAACATTTAGTATTCATTATTATTAGATCGAGATTTTGATTTTTTAAAAAATTTTGTTTTTTCTCTTATTTATAAGAATTTGATTAGTGGATTAGTCTGTTGTGACTCAAATAAACCGATAAAAAAATATAATATATCTCGTACATTAAAATTTTGCAAGAAAATCATTATCCACTTTTTTGGTTTTCTAATAACTATTGACCACATATATTTCATATATATATATTTGAAGACTTTCTTTTTTTTTTTTTTATCTGTGAGTTACAACATAGAGATCCACTTCTATTTTGTCTCACTTTAGAGACTAATCGAATCTGTGACCTCTGGAGTAAAGAGAAGATTCAAGTGCCACTTGGGCTAGGCACTCTGGGCATATTTGAAGACTAAATTGATAGTAATGTTATTAAATATTTGACTAGTAGACTGACATGGCTTAATAATTATCCGTACTTCAAAGATAAAAATCTTGTGATTTTCTTACACGAGGTAAAAACTCTAACAAGCCAAATTTAATAAATGTGCATAATGAATTTATGACGGTTATTAAAATATTGCTAAACAGTTACTAATAAAGTAATAATAGTGCAACGTTTATAAAACATAATAATTATCTCAGTGCTATATAATATGTTATCTTTGGAAGTTTAATCATGAATTCAAGATCATGATTAAATTGTTTTACTATTGTCAATAGAAAACCTTTTCTATGGGTATCAAAATAATGAAGGACAATAAAGAACAAAAAAAATTTGCTATGTACACGTTAGAAAACAATATTATGATAACAAATTTCATCAGGTAAAAACTATATTATAGTTATGGATTTATATTTATTTATTTTTTTTTTTTTTTTTAATTGATAAAAGGAAATTACAAGAGGAGAACAAGCCGAAAAACTACAGCAAAAACATAAAGGCACTACAGATAGAAAAAGAACACGGTTTAAAAAACATGAGCCACAGTGAAAGTGAACTAATGCTAAATAAACCCGAACCACAGCGCGAGGTAAGAAGACCCCAACGGTGAAGGACCCTCTGATTTATCGAGACCCAATAACTTGCTGCGGATAGTTGAGCGAACGACCTTGACTAGAGCGAGTGGCTCTCTTGAAGTGCCTCCATGTAACCTGACATTCCTCTCAGTCCAAATTTCAT
>OVAU01000800.1:0-17442 GCA_900406315.1 Biscutella laevigata subsp. laevigata
TTATTATTTATTTTAATTGTTTAGTTAATATAGAAGTGACATAAACTGTAATTATTCTAATATACAAAATCTTATTTGAAATATTTATTAAGAGATATTCATGTGACATATAAACATTTGATTTTGTTATTAATAGTTATTAAGATTAATTTTTGTCGGCAATTATTAAGATTTTAGACGACGAAATATATTCGTCAAAAAAAAAGACTAAGAAATATATATTCCTTAAATAGTGTAATAAGTTATTAACTATGTATGATTATTAATAGTTATTAAGTTTAGATTTTATTTTTAATAGTATATAATAATTATATATTATAATAGTGGTATTTTATGTAATATATCTAGTAATCAAATCCCTTTTTTATATTAATCCAAGAAGTCCTAAGATGATGACACCTTATCATGACACATATGTAAATAACACGTCAAGTAAATGTTATTTTTAAAAAATGTTTCTCAATTAATATATAGTGGATTGAATTATTGATAAATATAATGTAATATGCACGAAAATCGTCTTATTATTATCATTATATAATTAAATATTTTATTTAATACATTATATAGTTGGTAATTTAAATCATCCTAGAGAATAGTCTATTATAATTTTCTTAATAGATAAACTCTATTTAATGTAATAGATATCCATTAAAGATAAATCTCATTATCCCAATTTGACGGCCAGGATCAGCTACATTACTGTAAATCTGGTGGTCGTCGAACCACAAGATCGACGATCTGATTTCGCTCTCTTTCGCTCGTATGTCCAAACCATCTGAAGAAAAAGTTTTGTTGCAGAATTCAGATTCAAATCCGTAGAACATTGGTGATTCTCGAAGAATCTTCTGACATTGTGGTGCATGGAAGCTCCTTCTTAGATCCGCGGTGATTAGCGGGGAGTTACTCTATAGTTTGATCATCAATGGCGTCTTGGCTCAAAGCTGCCGAAGGTAACTGATGGTGGATTTCTGGCACTCACTCCGCGATTACTGTTTTGAAGTTTCCGTTGCTTTGTTGTTATTTCTGGCAGATTTATTCGAGGTTGTGGATCGAAGGGCAAAGTCTGTTGTTGAAGATCTTTCGGAAGAGCAGGCTGATTTGCAGTTGCCAGGTACACTGGTGGTACTCTGATTTCCTTGGCATTAACTTGTATTATAAAAGATCATCTTTGGAACTTGTTAATCTATGATTACAATCTGAGTGTCATAATCGTGGAACTGTCAATCATATTAGTTTCATACGAGGAATTATACCAATTTTGGAATGAATTGATGAACTGCAGTAACAGGATACCACCTGTTTATCAGAAATTTTCTGTGAGAATTTGTACGATGAAACCGAGTCCTAAACAGATTAAGCAGCTTATCTGACTATTTAGAAACGTTGGCATTGGCCTTGTGTTGATCTTAGCAAAGCTCGACGCTCACATCTTAATTCTTTTATAGTCATGTATCCGTCTCTTATATAATGTCGGCCTTTCTTAGGGGTGGCTAAAGCTTCCGGTAGGAAAGGGTCTCAAGGGTTAAGATCAAGTTCAAAGAAAAAGGTATTATCATGGATATATCGTGTGCAAGTTAAGTTATTCTCTTTGGTTTTTTACATCAACACTTGAGATGAATTTCTTCCTGGAATGTATTTGTAGGCTCGACAGAAACTTGTAAAAGAAGAATCTTCTACCAAAAGAGATTTCTCGGGTGATCAATCTGGCCCAGGAGTATCACAGTCAGAGGTGCCTCCATCTAAAATATCTGTTTCCACTGATGAGGCCCCGTCATCCGGGCCTGTGTTGCGGGTAAGCGAGATTCAACCAACTGATGCCGATGTCCAGAGTGTTCAATCACTTCCACAGTTGGCGGAAGATACAAAAAGTGACAATGCTGTTTTGGTAGCTCCAGAATCTACCGTGGACAGTGATGCTGCTGAGTCAACTCAAAATTCCAAGCATCCTGACGGAGATGTCCCGAATGACACTTTGGTGCAACCGTCACCATCTTTACCTGAAAAAGAAATTGAGGTTGCTGCCAGAGAGAACCTGGTTATTGCTCCCCAAAACGGCACACAAGGAGAGTTGGAAGATTCTTCAAAAAGAGACTTGGAGAAACTGGAATCTGTAGTGCAAGTTTCTCCTGTAGATGAAGGGAATGTCAATCAAAGCACGAGCGATAAGGCCAAAGTTGGCACCTCAACCGATTCGGATAAAGAACGGGAACATAGAGATGCTGACACATCAACCAACATGGAAGGAGAGCAGGATCGCAGGTCTGATACAACTGCCATGAAGATTCAAGATCAACTTGAAGAGGTTTGTTAGTCTCGAGAAAATGAACAAAACTCTTTTGACTTAGCATGTATGTTCTATTCTTAAAAGTCTGTTGATCAATCTTTCTTCTAAATCTAGGCTCAGGGGTTGCTGAAGGCTACAGTTTCCACTGGGAAGTCAAAAGAAGCCAGGTTAGCAAGGGTAAGCTCAGATATGCTTTGCTACGTTCCTGCATGAAATGGTTGGAGGTGACCAATTTCAGATGTATGCTTTTATTCTTCATTGACTTCCAGGTATGTGCTGGACTTTCATCCCGTCTTCAAGAGATAAAGGCAGAAAATGCACAGTTAGAAGAGCTTCTTACTGCAGAGGTAAAGATCAACAGTTTAAGTTTCTCTTGACCCAGATAAGAAAAAATAAATGATGAAACTTGAAGGTCATATGAAGCTAATCTATCTCTTCATTTTTATTGTAATAGCAAGAGCTTGCCAAGTCATATGAAGCTAGTATTACGCAGTTGCAAAAAGAATTGTCCGCTTCTAAAAGTGAAGTGACGAAAGTTGAGTCAAGCATGGTTGAGGCACTAGCAGCTAAGAACTCTGAGATAGAGGCACTTGTCAGTGCTATGGATGCCCTGAAAAATCAGGCTGCTCTGAACAAAGGAGAATTGTCATCTGTTCAGGTGTCTAGGCCTTTCATTTGCTCGTATTTTCTTTTGTGTGCTTCCTATCATAGCATAGCATTAGTTTTTAATGGTACTTCCTCTCTTCAAGTGCCATTACTTTGTTACCAAACAGCTTTTAATAAAACCATCTACTTTTATCAGGCAGACATGGAGTCTATTATGAGAAATAGAGAATTGGCTGAGACTAGGATGATGCAGGTATTAATACATAATTTGCTGTTTGCTAAATATGATTATGAAACTTAGAAGATCCTCAGACCATGGAATTAATATTTCTTATACCAGGCATTGCGGGAGGAGCTTGCCACTACTGAAAGGAGAGCCGAAGAGGAGCGTTCTGCACATAATGCCACCAAAATGGTTTGTTACCTGAGTGATGCCGAAATTGTGTATAATGGGAACATGATATCATTTTTTTACATGAATTTCTCTTTCTAAGACAGGCTGCAATGGGAAGGGAAAGGGAACTAGAGCATAGGGCCGTGGATGCTTCCACAGCACTTGTTAGAATTCAGGTAAGACGGGATTCTTGGATTGAGTGTTACTATCGCTAGTTTACATTTCAAATAGCCCATCCAACTTAATATGTCGTTAGTTGCTGCGTATTGGCTTTCTCTTCTTACACTGTGTCGTTCTTTCTTTAGCACCACAGTTTGAAGACCTTTTCTATTTTAATATGCTGCATACCCATGGACAATTTAAAGATTCTACGTAGACGTCTTGTTTCCCCAAAAAGATTTTGATTGACTTTTAAAATGACTGGTATTTTAGAGAATCGCTGATGAAAGGACAGCAAAAGTGGCAGAACTTGAACAAAAGGTGGCATTGCTTGAGGTAGATGATCTTGAACGTGATTTGTTTCCTCATCATCATTATTTGAACTTCACTAGAAGAATTGGCAAATGATACTCAGGCCGAATGTACATCTCTGAATCAAGAGCTGCAAGATATGGAAGTTCGTTCTCGCAGAGGACAAAAGAAATCCCCGGATGAAGCAAACCAAGTGATCCAGGTTTGTTGTACTAGGTTATGATGCTCTACTTCATGGAAGTTAGCTTCCATAATGATTTCTTAGCATATTATCAAAGTTTATGTTTGAAGTAAAAACTATAGAACATACATATATGCAAAATGTATCTAAGATCCCTTTGTCTCTGATAAGTCTTGTATATGAGTTTAAATCTTCTATGTTTTTATGGTGGGTCGTTTCACATAATAACAAAAAATACCTGGTGTTACCGAAACTTAATTCTAGAAGTGAGAAATATATTCAAACCCTTGAAAACAATTGTAATCAGTTTTTCAAACTTCAGATTTACTTTTAATTATGCAGATTCAAGCATGGCAGGACGAAGTGGACCGTGCACGGCAAGGTCAGAGAGATGCCGAGGAGAAGTTTTCTTCAGTGGAGGTATGTTACTGGCCTCAGAATTCTCTATAACATGATGTATTTGTTGTTTGTACCTGATCCGTTTGTTCATTATAGGCTGAAATGCAAAAGTTGAGAGTTGAAATGGCAGCCATGAAGAGGGATGCAGAACATTACTCACGCCAGGTGACATCAACTGTTTCTAAGAGTCTTCCTCTTCTTGTCAATGCATTAGTTTCTGCTTATTTTTTTGTCCTAGTTTTTGCTTATGGGGTGTCCTAGTTACTCTTCAATTTCTGTCAAGTGGCTCAGGCAGACCATTTGGCGTTCTTATTTTATTAAATGCAATAACTATCATTTCCCTGTTAACTTCTTTTTAATCATTGTGTGAAAGACCCATTGCTCTACTTGGTAACTCGTAGTATTAATATAACGGATTCATTCGATGGTTGCTAACAGAAGTACTTACATGTAATTGAGTTATTATGCTTGTTGTCGTCAACTGGTACCTTTAATGCATATGATTATGTGAGTTGAGCTTGACCATTATACCCCTGGCATTGTAGGAGCATACAGAGCTGGAGAAACGCTACCGTGAACTAACAGATTTACTGGTAACATAAACTGTAGAACGTGCTGATGGCCTGCTATATACAAAAGTCATTTTAGGAATTTGTCTGATAGTGGTTATGGCCATTTGTTGCAGTACGATAAGCAAACACAATTAGAGACAATGGCGAGTGACAAGGCTGCAGCAGAGTTTCAGTTGGAGAAAGAGGTCAAACGTCTACGCGAAGCACAGGTGTGGTGTCAAAGCTCTCTACAGTTCATATTGTTACTTTAGCTCTCCGTGCTACTTACAAGAGAGGTTCTAAATTGTTGTTTCAGGTAGAGGTAGAAAAAAGCAGAGTTCCACGACGCCCTTCAGCAACTTGGGAAGAAGATTATGAGATTAAGACACTCGAGTATGTCTTCTGTGTTGTCTGAGTTCTAATCTAGAATATGATACTGATATTTATATATGTTGAGTTTGCTTTTCAATACTTACAAAAAGCAATTTCAGGCCTCTTCCATTGTATCACCGTCACATGGCTACAGCGAGCACACAGGTTGAGATTTAGGAGCCCAATTAGAAATGGAAACTATGCTTCCAGTTCTTTGCTTTTCTGTTATGTTTACTTTGCTCGCCTTCTATCTTCAGTTGCAGAATGCAGTGAAACTATTAGATTCAGGAGCTGTAAGGGCCACAAGGTTCCTTTGGCGGTACCCAGTAGCTCGGATTTTCCTACTCTTTTACCTTGTGAGACGCTCGCTTACCTGTTCAAACTCATCACCTTGTTTGTGAATTTATGGAACCCATCATTTATGAATTTGCAGGTCTTTGTTCATCTCTTCTTGATGTATCTATTACACCGGCTCCAAGTACGTTTGGACACCTTTTACACTGAATATTAACATTACAGTCATGTTGTCTAATCTCATGTTCTTGTGTAGGAGAAAGCTGAGGCCGAAGAAGTTGCAGGAATGACCAACAATGTTTTCAGACATAACAGATTCTGAGGAAAGCAATGAATGGTGTTTTTAATTGATTGCTGAGTGAGGAATTTAAAAGTAACATACTTATGGATTGTCTTAGAGAAAGTTCTAATCTTTTTATACAGAAGCTTTTACTCACGATTCCATTTAGAAGCAGATTTTTTTTTTTTTTTTGTATCTGCTAACTGTTTAGTAAATGGGGTTCATACGCTCTCTATTGATAGGCTTGAGTCAAATATGGAGGTAGTGAACTGGAATCGAGCTGAATAAGGAGATATCGAATGAAATAGGTAATAGATTCTTATATTAGAAAAACCGAATCAATTCAAGAACGAAATGTGTACCCAATTTATTTGAAATATATATATATTGTAATATTGGGTTTTCTGTAAAAAAAAAACTCAAATTTAACAACGTTTTGTAATTTCTTTTTTCAAATATAACAATTGCAAAAAAACCTGTAATGTTAGTCAATCTGAAAAACCGAACATGAAACGAAAAACTATGGATATCCAAAACATTTGGCTCTAAGTTTAAATATTGCATAGTGAAATTTGATTCGAATATTTCAAATATCCATATTTTTAACTTAGGTTCATATTTTTCGGGTGTCCATATTTTTTCGGGTGTCTATATTATCTAGCTTAGAAATTATATTCAGATATTTCGGTATCCATTTCTCTTTCAGTTGCGTTTTTTCAAATAGTGAAATTTACTATTCATTCGGATTTACCCCGATTTCAGTCACTGTTTTTCGGTTCGGTTATTCGGTTTTGATTTATTTTCCCAACCATAAACGACTTTATTTCATCATCGTAAAATTCGTGTGACTATTTAGCAGAAGAATAATGACTCAAAGATATTCATTTGATATATAATTAAATAATAAAATCAAAATTACCGAACTAAAGCAACCAATTTTTATTGACTTCGATTCAGGTTCGAATCTCCGCTTCGATTTTGGGGTCATGTGAAGCAGATTTGAGGTCTAGTGTTCGAGTCTTTGCTTCTACATATTTTGGATTTAAATCAGTATCAAAACGACGTCGCTTTGTTTCTGTTAAAATACACATTTTATATACGTTGACTATTAAAAAGATTTCTATTGCGGATTGACTACCATTTCATAGGTTTTTTTTTTTTGCAATTATGTATTTGGAGAGTAAAATTGCAAACGTGGTTACATTTGAAGGTGTTTTGCAATAAATATTTTGTCTTCTATTAAAAATACAAATTTCATATATGTTGAATATATATAAGGTTTATATTGCGGGTTGACTACCATTTTATAGACTTTTTTTGCAATTGTTGTATTGGGAGGATAAAATTGCAAACGTTATTTTTTTTTTCACGATGAATATATTAATAAGAATAACAGGACCAGAAGCCCTAAACGTTTAAAACAGCCAACTAGCAAAAGATGAGCATAACTCCAAAAAGTGAAGGCTGCAAACTAATCTCCACACAGATAGGAGAAACAAAAATACCTAACCCCCTATGGATCAGGAACTAGAGGAAACACACCTAACCAATACCAGCGACATCTTTAGCTAGCACAGAGGCCAACCAAGGCGGATGTCCAAGGGCCACATAAGACTAAAGGAGCCTGTACGTTAGAACGCTTTTGGCGATAAGAAAGGCCGGTTGATTTGCACCCCTTGTTTCAAGCTGTAGTTCCCAATCCTCAAAGAATATTCCTAATCTCTGCAACTTTAACCGTTGGGGCCAAAAGGAAGGCCACGCCTTCGGTCTATTTACAACACCAACTAGTTCTTTGACTTCAATCGTAAACACCACTTTACTAAACATGTGATCTGCCATACTAACCATCGCCCACGATAGTGCTTCAGTTTTCGCCTGCAACAAATCAGAGACAAGTCCAAGTGATTTCCTACTATGTAACAACACTTTTCCTTTATCATCTCTAACCACCCAACCTGCACCAGCAGCCAACGATTTACTAGACCAGAAGAAACCCACATTGCATTTGATCCACGGCTTCCGTGGAGGTCTCCATCTCTTCGGCACTGTGGGCACTGCAGTAATAGCTCTAAATTCATCCGCATTCGACAATGCTTGAGAGAGGAACCATAGATCACTTTCCTCCTTTGCCTTTGAAGTAACTTCCGGACTCGTATAGAACAAACTCTCAAAATTTCCCCTGTTACGATTCTTCCACAAGAACCATAGAACCCACAGAAAGCACCTCTGTACTTCTGCCTGCACTGAAACATCATTCATCGACCGAAATAAGATGTTCATATTAGCATACACAGAACACGAGTTCCAACCGAATTGTGGACATGGCGCACCTATGACTGCCCACACTTGTCTAGCAAAGGTGCAGGCAAAGAGAACATGATTAATTGATTCCCCCTCGTCTCCACAGGTTTGGCAAAGGTTGTTAACTTTGATGTTCCTGTTTCTTAGGCGATCGACCACTGGGAGAGAACCATTAAACACTTTTCACATAAAGATTTTTATCTTTGGCGCAGTAGGTATTACCCATACTTGTTTCTTTAGATCGTTGAGGGACGGAAGAGCCGCTACCTTTGCAAAGAATTTCTGTCTAGTGATTGAGGTAGCCAACCAAGTTGCCGATTTGACCGAGAAGTCACCCGACTTGTTAAATTTCCAGATCCAGTAATCCTCAACATCCACCACAATAGGAACTTTTTAAATGAGCAGACTGTCCTCGCGAGAGAAGAGCTGATGGATTTTGTCTCTGTCCCAAGAATTATTTGGCACATCAATGATATCTGCCACCTTAAGAGTAAGGTCGACGTACTCACCTCTCATATCAGGGGGGCGCCAAACACCATTAAAGAGCCAATCATCACTCCAGAGCAAGGTAGAACAACCATTACCAATTCTCCTTTCAATCTCGTGGAGAAGAAGATCACGACCGTGCAGCAGACTCCTCCAAGCAAAGGAAGGACGAGGTCCTAACAGAGCCTGCAGACAGTTATCATTCTTGAAGTATCTGCTTTTGTAGAGACGAGAGACGAGGCTGTTTGGTTCTTGTAGCATTCTCCACATCTGCTTTGCCAGGAGGGCCTGGTTGAACGTCGCAATATCACGGAACCCAAGACCACCTAAAGCTTTGGGTAAGCACATATTCTCCCAACTGACCCAGTGTAGTTTGCTCTTACCCTCTTGAGAATTCCACCAGAAGCTGGCCATTGCCGATGAGAGGAGTTTACAAGTCTGCTTAGGAATGCGAAAGCACGACATTGCATACACAGGCAATGTCATCGCTACTGCCTTGAGGAGAACCTCTTTACCTCCAGCCGACAAGGAGCGAGCAAACCACCCAGAGAGGCGTTTGTTGAGGCGTTCACTTAGATAAGCAAGCAGCTGGACTTTGGATCCACTAAAGCACTCCGGCAAGCCTAGATAATTGCCAACACCTCCCTCGTTTTGGATCCCTAACACTTCCTTAACCGCATATTTAACCTGTGGTTGGATTTTTGCTCCAAACGTGATAGCTGACTTATCCACATTTACCACTTGACCCGTTGCTTTGCCATAAATCGTGAGGATCGATTGCAGTGCCATAACTTGATCAACTGAGGCCTTACAGACAAACAGGCTGCCATCAGCAAAAAGGAGATGTGTAATTTCAGGCCCTTCCTCCGAGAACTTCATCCCCGCCAAACAACCATCAGTCACTTTCTTACTCAGCAAATGCGACAACCCTTCTGTACACAGAACAAAAAGAAAAGGGGATAAAGGGTCCCCTTGTCTCAATCCTCTCTCAGGCTTAACAAGACCGTGTGCTTTGTCATTGATCAGAACCGTGTAAGTGACTGAGGAGACACAGTACATGATCCACTCAACCCACTTTTCATGGAAACCAAGAGCTGAAAGTAGAACTCTGAGATATCCCCACTCAACTCTGTCATAGGCCTTCGACATATCAGACTTGACAGCCAAGAAGTCTTTAGCCATCGTCGTGTGAGTCTTGAGCGCATGGATGACCTCGTGAGCTATTAATATATTATCTGAGATGAGACGGTCAGACACAAAGGCGGATTGACAGGGAGATACCAGGTCTTTTAGAAACGGCTGCACCCTTCTTACTAAAATCTTCGATATGATTTTATACAGAACTGAACAGAGACTAATCGGTCTCAGGTCTTTCATCTCGCTTGGATTAGGAACCTTAGGAATAAGACATATTTGGGTGAAGTTCCATTCCTTGGGAAAGTGTCCATGCTCGAAAAACCCTTTAATCTCAACAATGATCTGATCTTTAATAACTGTCCAGTAATGTTGGAAAAAGTATCCCCTCATACCATCAGCTCCTGGAGCACTCAAAGCTTTGATCGAGAAAACAGCTTCCTGAATCTCTTCAACCGTAACTTCTTTGATTAAGGCATCATTCATCTCAATGGTTACCCTTGTTTGTAAACCGCTTAAAAGCTCCTCAAAATCCGACGTTTCCGAGGCTGTAAAAATCTTATCGAAATAGGCAGCTGCCACAGACCCTTTCGAAGCTTCTTGTTTATGCTCATTACCATCCTCATCCATGATTCTCTCAATGCACTGCTTGTTCCGAGTAGCTTTGACAGACTGGTGGAAAAATTTCGAGTTCACATCCCCACACTTCAACCATTTCTCTTTACTGCGTTGCTTCCAAAACCCTTCCTCCTCCCTGTGAAGTCTCATAATGTCCTTCTTAAGAGAGAAAACCACAGTTTTCTTCGGATTCAAAGAGGATTCTTCCACCTCCAATTCCTTTTGTCTGCACATCAGTTCTGAGGAGGAGTTCCTCCCCTTTTCCTTGGTCCACCGACTAAGGGTCTTTCTACAATTCCGCAACCTATCAGACACTAACACACTTTCATTCGCCCCTGATCCATTCCAAGCTTTATCCACTGCAATTTTCACTTCCGGGTTAAACATGAGGCGTTTATCAAACTTGAACGATCCTTTATATTTCTCACTAGAGGATACCAATTTTAACTAGCACCGGTCGGTGATCCGATCCTCTTTTATCCATAAATACTTGGTTAGCCAGAGGAAACAAACGAACCCACTCTTGATTTGCAAAGCATCTGTCCAATTTGCATTGGACCCACTCAGTACCTCGTCTTCCACCCCAAGTAAAGTTGTTCCCTGAACTAGGCAAAAGTTCCATACCACAGCTTTGCACCATGTTTAGAAAGTCCCAGGAGCTCGCATTCAATATTGGATTCCCACCAATTTTCTCTTCACTATGCAATAGGGCATTGAAATCCCCCATCATGCACCAGGGACCAATCCTTCCCGCCCCCAATCGCAGCAAACGTTCCCACAAATGAGCCCTTCTATGTACAACCAGCTCACCATAGACGAAAGAAACCAGAAAAGAAACACCACCGAAGGAAATATTTACATCCACCAGATTTTTATCCGCACTTACTATATCCAGGTCCACATACTTTTTCCAAAACAGAGCCAGCCCACCACTCTTACCAACCGGATTAATCGTAAACACTCGATCATACCCAAGCCACACACTCATATCAACCAACACGTCACTACCATTCATCGTTTCCATCAAGAAAATACACTCCGGGAAAAACCTTTGGCCAATTTCCTTGAGACGGGGAACTACCAAGTCTTGGGACCGTCTCAAACCTTGGCAGTTCCAGCTGAACAGACTCATTAATGTTCAGGTAATCCCATCCTTGAGATTACCTTACTTGAAGCCTTCTTATTGCTCCTTTTTATTGCTCCTTTCATAAACTGAGATATCTCCACTTGTTTTCCTTTTCTTCTCCAACTTTTGAACCCCACGAGTTGATCCATCTTTGTCTATTTCCTCAGTAATGCTAGCACTAGGCAGTATTACACCTCTTTTAGCTGGCTTCCTTCCTTTTTACTCGGGTCTTTTCCTTGTCTTAAGGGGTTGTCTTTTATATCCGGATGATTCTCCCTCCCAAGGGGATAGAGTTACACCCGTTGACCTACAAAGACGCCCACTTAGGCTGGGAAGTGACTTAGCAGAGCTCTCGCCGTCCGTGGCTTCACTGCCTAAAAGGTCACCTTTCTGCGGAATTTGTTTAGAATGATCAGCTCCTTCAGTTCTTGTTTTGTCCTCATAGCTAAAGACCAACCCTTTACCCTTTCCCAGATCATTGGACACCACTGGCATGCGCTCTGCTCTTAGGACCATTTTGGCTGTGAAAGGGTTCTGTTCGGCCTCAGCAACTGACTTCTTAACCCTTTCCTCCCGAGCAATACGTTCAGGACCATTCGCTACAAGGAGATATTGTCTCATACCTTCCAAGACTTCCGTCGCTATACGAGGTCTCCCAGTCATTGGATCTCTCCCAACCTGTTTCTCCTTCAAAACTCCAAACAAAGGGTCGGACTCTTTCAAGATTGGATCAGGGGAATGAGAGCCTTCACCCTTACCCACAGCGCTCCCCAACTTACCCCCTTCCTTCTGTGCCAGAAAAAGAGGACAATTCCTCTGTGAATGAGTCAATCTCTGACATGTAAAACAACGCTTCTGAACTCTTTCATAGTGGAACAGCACCTTTATCGATCCATCTCTAGGAGTTTGTATCACCTTGAATTGTCTTAAAGGTCTCGAAACATCAATATGAATCAACACTCGCACAAAATCATCCTGAACCAGCTTAGTTTCATCAAGCAGCACTTCATCTACCCTCCCAACAAACTCACCAAACCAGGTCACTGCCGGAACAGTATAAGAGTTGATGGGGATGTTCTTTATTTGAACCCACACATCTATGAACTGCAAATAGTCAGCAGGTGGGTGTTCTGTCCATCTTTCTAGTACCAACACCCACTCGTTGTATGTTTGTACCCCTTTATCCAACACTTCTTTCAAATCTTGTTCATTTTGAAAGATAAACTGGAATCTCTCAGCAGATAAGGCAACTCCTCTAATTCTCCCATGTTTCTGCCATTTCCTCGGCATCCCTCGAATCACATCACTTACTTTCTGGAATTCCGGATTTAGAATTTTACCAATTAGACTGAGCTTATTCCTCTCTGTCGAGCAGAACTCTGGCAAATCCGGCATTATCGCCGGTTCATCTTCCTCTTCCAAGCTCATCTCCATCAAGGCTCTATCAATCGCAATCGACATCGCCACCTAACCACACAACTACCTTCGTAAAATACTCCGAAACTACCGTAAAAACCCAACCAGAGCTTCTCGCCACTCAACGGATTGTAGAAAACCTCACAAATCGCACCACCAGACGCCGCTTCTCTAAACTTCGCCAAGATACGAACCCTACAAAAAACCCTCACTTACTCACAGTCGTTAGATTACCCAGAACCTTATCCACAGACCACTAACGAAGAGATCTCAGTCGTTAAAAAAACTTTTTAGTAAGTCAAACCCACTGAATGAACTAGCGTGTCCTAAGCTCACAAAAGAGCACCCACCTTTCCCGTATGACAGATTTAATTGCAAACGTTGTTACATTTAAAAATATTTTTTTGGAGAAAACTCTATAATATTTATAATTATATCTATAAATCTAAATTATTTGGTTATAAAATTATTTGAAAGTTCAAATAATAAAATTATCTAAAATACTTAATATTTGAATTATTTTTAGTTGTTTCTATAGAAATAAAACAATTTTTGTAATTTTGATCCAACTTTCATTCAAATCGAATAGTTTTATTTCGCTAATTAATTTGAACCGAGATCGAACTCAAACATATATCAATTCCTTTAATGGTCCTAAATCTCTAGAAGAAAAAAATCACATAAATAGATCTTCTATGCATGAACCTTAAAACTTGAACATGAGCAAGTTTTGATCTGAACCCGAATGGTATCAGAACACCCACATCTAGGACAATGACTGTTAAAGCATTAGAATTCATGTCTATTAAACCGGATCAATCCGAACCAAGATGGGGTTTTACATTTATTTTGGTTTACGAATTTCGGAAACACACTACAACGACCATGTACCAAGTTAGGCCATGAAATGTATTTTTCTAGTATGAAAAGAAAACTAAAGTTTAAAACTCAAGAGGATACACCAAACTAAAGGTTTGTTTCCAACTTCACTAACAAACAACAAAATCACTTGTCTGTAATGGTTAGAGAAACCAAACCATCTTTGTGCTTAGATTGCTCATCTGAAGATAAAGAGTAGAAACAGACAACTTAAAGAATGCAAAACTAATGAAATTCTGATCACATTGATAAAAAGAAGTTATCTTACCGTTTGGAAACAACTTCTTTAAGGGAAGACAGGTTGGTGAAGAAGTCCTGTTGTTTCGGAATATCCCAACATTATGTTAAGATTTTGCAACGCTTGTCCTGAAGCTCCTTTCACGAGATTATCAATCTGCAACCACCAAAGAGTGTCTTTTTATACACAAAATGGCCATTGTGTGAAAGCTAAAGATGAGTTAGAGTGCTTGATTACCACTGAGATTATGATAGCTCTTCCAGGGATTCGATCAGGAAAGACATTCATATGACAATAGTTCGATCCTCTAACGTTGTGTGTCCGAGGAACAATTCCTTCATCCAACACTTTGACAAATTCTTCTTCCTACAAAACATTCTTGAAACATAATAAGTAACAAAAGTAGCAATTGGCTTGTAACAGAAGATCAACTATCACCTCATAAGATGTTCTTAATTGCTGGTGTAAGTCTTCAGTTCTAACTCCTGGAGACATTTCCACATACATTGTTGATTGCATTCCACGGATCTACTCAAACAAAGAGTGTCATTTAAAGATTTAAGGTGAAAATTTTCAGAGAATATGAATAAGATTATCTGTACCATTGGCATGAGATGTGGTGTGAAACTGACTGTTACTTTTGAGTTTGTAACATCAGATAATCCTTGTTCAATTTCAGGAACTGCCAAAACAAAAAATAGACATTGAATTTCAAATCATAGAACCAACTTTTTAACTCATTGTGATAATCAGTTTTGTTTTTTTGTGAACATACCATGGCGATGCCGAGTGACACCATAAGAAGAAATGCCTTCAGCGATTTCAGAGTAAAGATTTGCCTCCTTAGCAGCACGTCCTGATCAAAGTTTCATATCAGTCAAGAAACAACAATAAAGAACATTTTTGTACTGCGTCATTGTTCATGAATAAAGAGAACAGTTCTCAAAGACAGCTCAGACCTGCTCCACTAACACCAGATTTTGCGTCGATAATTATGTTTTCATGTTTGATGAGATTTTCCTGAAACAAAAAAAAAACAACACACTGAGTAGAGTTGAATGGAAGACAAGACAGTCTGACCAAATCACATTCCCATAAAAGATAAAGGAAAAATAACCTTTAGCAAAGGAACAAGAGGAAGTTGAATCGAAGTTGGGTAACAGCCAGGGTTAGCCACAAGTCGTGCCTTTTTTATGTCCTCTCTTAGTATTTCTGTTAAACCATACACAACTTCTTTCTGAACACAGCAAGAAACTTGGTAAATGTAAGCATCATGAACACAGCAGACTCAAAAATCAAGCAATAGCTTTTGAGTGAGAAGTACTTGTAACTCCACTGCCTTATGTGGCTGACCATACCATTCTTCATATTCTGAGATATCACGCAACCGGAAATCCTGTAAAGCATATTTTCAGATAAGCAAGTCATCGAAAGAATGAAGAAAAGAAAAACATTTCTTAATTACAGCTGAAAGATCAACGATCTTTATTGCGGTAGGCAGTTCCTTGATGATTTCCTGTCAACACACATACACTCACATCCATTAGACTTGAAAAGCTTTTTAAACACAAAATCTTGAAATGGAAATATAGAAAGAAAATGAGACCTGAGTTGTTCCGTGAGGCAAACAGCAGAATACAGCATCCACTGTAGAAAAATCTGCATCCTTTACTGAGATCAATCTAGGTAGTTTCTGAAGACAGAAAAAGGTTTTAATCATTGTAGCACACTGAACAGATTCATTGCTTGGAGTTTCAATAGAGATAGAAATCACTTATACTTGAGCTCTCAGGTGTGGGAAGACACTTTCCATAGACTGGCCAGCTTTTCTATCAGCAGTCATTAGAGTGATACCGAAATGCGGATGATTTGCAAGAAGTCTAACAATCTGTCATCATTCAATCAAAAAGGGATTCTAAAATCAACTTTTTTATAATCAAAACTTACTCATGAAACATGGAAGCACTATTGGCTCTGAAACTATGAATGAAGCTCATTGAAGATGGATTCGTTTACTAATTCCCATGAAGCTTTGAAGAACCTTAGTGAGGCTAAACGTTGCATATGTTCAAAACTAAGGAGACCAGTACACAAAAAGCCACAAAGAGATGAATACTACTTAAGCTCTGATTCATTTCAATATCAAATAGATGACTTGGAACAAAAAAATTCCTAATGAAATCAAAATTCAAACATACGAGTAGACATACCTCAGCACCAGTATAGCCACTTGCACCAAGAAGACCTATTCGAATATCTTTTTCAGGTTTAAAAGCAATATTGGCTGAAACTCTGAAGCTCATTGAAGATGGAGAAGCAACATGGGATCTCAAAGGAAGTCTCTTGAATTGCTTATCCGTTACTCCAATCTTACTTTCACCCTTTTGTTGGAATCAAAACAATTTGTTAAAGACGCACATTTGTAGAAACAATGGAAGATATAGAGTTATGAAGAAGAAGAACCTTGAACCAGCATCCTCTTTCGAAGCAAATTGGGCTGAATGTCGACGCACTACTCATTCTTAGGATAAAATTCTGCAACAATCAAAAGTCAAACACACAGAAGAGGAACAAGAAGAAGGAGAATAAGAAATTGGTTTGTCTGAATTGTAACTTGAGATTGAGACATGTTAAACTGAACATTCAATAACCCTACCCTGCACACAGAAACCCTCGAGCCGAGAGAGTGATTGAAAGGAGCGATTGCGTTTGCAAAAACGCGATTTTGCTCAACGTTTTGGTGATTAAGGGACAAACGATACGAGCGTTAACGTCAATTACTTTGCTTTAGTAAAAGGCGGCTGCATGATTGTGTCCGATTCTGTGTATGAGTCAGAATTTGAGAACTAAAGGGTGAATCGAATCTAAATTTATCAAACCAAATTTAAATTGAACAGCCCCGCACCATATGCGGATTAATATTTATTTTAAAATTAACTAGGGATGATCCCGCGCTACGCGCGGGTTACTATACAAAGTTTTTTCATTTTAATTAGATTAATTATCAATTATAATTTTATATTTAGGAGGTGTAACATGATTTAAAAATCTTTAATTCATGGTTTTAAATAAAACTATTTTTAGACTATAAATTCTTGAAAGATTTTATAAAAAACATGAAAATTTTGTATAGCTTTATTTAATTTATTATATAATACAATTGATGTACATAGTACTTTCTAAGTTTAAGATATCAAATAAGTCTCTTCATAGATAATTTTTTTTTTTTTTATCTAGATCAACTTAGTCCTCCTCTTTGATTCTCATAACTCAATTCCATATCTACAATCTATTAGTCGGTTTGAACTTTAACCATCAAATCCGCTCTAATCTATATCATTTCCATAACACCTTTGTCAATTTTTCTTTTGAAAATATATTACAATACCAATTATTAACTTTGCTCAAA
>OVAU01000802.1:0-17776 GCA_900406315.1 Biscutella laevigata subsp. laevigata
ATCGCTATCGCTAGCGATAGCGAAACGAACAGGGCCAACCTAATTAATTATTACTATTTACTTTTTGTAAATACATACTATAAATTTGCTTGTGATCAGCATAAATTGTACAAATTCATATCGGATGTTTGAAATATCATACTGTTTGCCCCAAAAGAGAGTATTACAAAAAGAACAAGTTATGAATTTCAAAATATAGAAAGGATTTATCATCTATGTATCTCCTTTAGGTAGAGAAAAACTAATTTAATATACTAACACATACACCCTACAAATTTTACATGGTAGTATGCAATAGCTACTACGACGAATGCCCAAGTGAAACTATTCGGAACTAAAGCAACATTAAATGTATGGAATCCGATAGTAGAAGACGGAGACTCCGAGTTAAGCATCTCTCAGATTTGGATTAGATCGGGAGCTTATGTGACAAATGATCTCAATACAATTGAAGTTGGATGGCAGGTTCGATGATTATATATAGTTAATTAGTTTTGTCTTTTGATTTTATTACTTTCCCAATCATTTTAATTTAATCATAATATGTGTGTGACTAATTCAGTAACCTATTTTAATTAACTTAGGTATGTCCGAGTTTTTTTTTTTTGGTAGAAACTTAGGTATGTCCGAGTTTGTACAACGACAACAGGACAAGATTTTTCATTTTTTGGACGGTATATCTGACTTTTCATTTCATTATCATTTTTTTTTTAATTTTAGCTTTACATATTTTGAAGCATGAAATATTTTTATTCTTATTACAACAACTTCTCAACATTAATAAAAAATTTGAAGTTATTTACTTAGATTAAATGGAGTATGTTTACTAAAATTCATTCAAGAAAAGCAAATTTTATGAAAATAAAATATTATTGGTTGGTTGAACTTAATTAGCACTCTCATTGCATCTTTTGTATTGGTTGTTTGAAAATAGTTGCAATTTTTTAAATATTTATATATATATATATATATATATATATATATATATATATATATTAAATGGAAAATCAAAATGAATTCAGTTAAATTATATAAATTTTTCCAGAGTGACGGATACAACACAACCGGAGGCTACAACCTTCAAAAACCTGGTTTCATACAAATCAATAGCCATATTGTCTTAGGAGGCTCTATTACTCCCATCTCTAGCTTTAGAGGTATCCAATATGAGATTACCATTCTTGTATGGAAGGTTGGTTTTTATAAGATATTTTATTTATTTAAATGTACTAGATTAATATTTCTCAAACTGAATAAAAAAATAAATGGTAGGACCAAAGAAGCGGAAACTGGTGGCTAAGTTTAGGACCAAACAACACATTGGTGGGATATTGGCCTGCAGAAATTTTTACAAATTTAGCTGATCATGCAAAGTCAGTGGATTTTGGCGGTGAAATTGTGGACTCTCACATCTTTGATCGACATACAAAAACTCAGATGGGTTCAAGTCACTTTCCCAAAGAAGGTTTCAGAAAAACGAGTTATTTTCGCAACATAGAGATTGTAGACCGTAATAACAACTTCCAACGAGTTCAAAATCTACAAAGACATGTGGATGAAAAGTATTATAACATCAACATGTTTTATAGAGATGACTGGAAAACTTATTTCTTTTATGAGGGACCAGGATTCAGCCAAACACATTCAGGAGTAGTTCCTCTAAAACTGAGTTTGTTTTTAAGTTACATCGTTTTTAGTTTTTATTTTATCTTTTAGTTGATTGTTCTTATTTATCTCCTTGTATATTTCTTTTTGTAAGAATTTTGTTTTAGATTATTAACATTTTATTATAAGAATACATGTTGTAAGCATTTAATTTCAGAAAATTTGTTTTTAATTTTAATAATATGTTGTTAAATAATGTAATTCGTTTGTAAATGTTCTAAAATTAGTTTTTAATAATCTAATTTTTATATATAACAAAATAACAGCCTAAAAAATTCACTTCTAATCACCTAAGCTAACAAACTAACAAATTTAATATATTAATTTTATTCAGTTATATCGATTGTTGTGTTGTTTGATTGTACACCTAACAACCTAAACATTATTCGGTTACATCGATTTTTTTTGTTTGATTTTTATGTTGTTAGTTTGTTAGATTAGCCTATCAGAAGTAAATTATAGGTTGTTAGATTTTTTATATAAAATGTATGTTTCAATACATAAAAAATTTTAATCATTAAAATCTAATTTTAAAATATTTACAAACGAATTATATCAATTAAAAACGAATCCTAGTAATTCAAAATGAAATATTAAATTTTAAAAAAAGATTTGTGATTTTGTTAAAAAAATATTAAATTTAAGAATTAGAAACAAACTTTAAAATTTAAAAAAAAAATTAAACCAATTAATATATATATATATATATATATATGATAGTGTTTAATTCGCAAAAGTTAACGTGACAATATACTCAAGAAGTCAATTGTTTGATTTCAATTTTCACACATCTGTTTAATTTCATATTTTATCAAAATGATGTAGTTTGATTTTTATACACGAATATATACAAAATTTTGAAATCTATACACGGTTGAGGATTAAATTGCGGGTTAACTGCAACTTGATGAGTTTGATTTGCAATTTCAACATATGGAATGTACAGTCAGGCTCGACCCATTAATAAAGCTAAAGAGGCTTGGCCGCTTAGACTTTAGACCTCCCAAAATATAAAAAATAAGAAGGCCACAAATTTTCAGATATTTTTTCTATTGCTTTTCAGATTTTTTTTGCAGAACCCCAAGATAATATTATAGATATAAACATATTTCACCAAATACTTTGTTTTACTTGGACTTTGTATAAAAAAGTTATATTCTAACTTTAGGTTCAATGTAATTGAGTCAAAACTGTTTTTAAATATTGATTAATTAGTCAGTTCCCTATGTTATAAACAGAATTTTCAAGACAAATAATTAGGATACATAAACTTGTAATATAATAAATTATGTTTTATTTCATTATCGAAAATTAATAATCTCTTGAAATCACATATTAGAAATGCAATGATCAATGTTCAATTCCACAACTCCATCATCATTTTTCGCAACAACACCGTTCGGGATTTCCACGACAGTGTCCATCCTTGTACCCCGAATCTAAACAAACATGAAAACATGCAAGGCCATCACGTCCAAGACCACCACAGTAAAATGGGCAACGAGTTGTTCTTGCTTGCTTGATCACTTCACATTTACAATTCCACATCAAGATTTTAATCTATGGTTGTAAATTATTAAAGAAATTATTGAATAAACATTTTTGTGAGAAAAAAAACATACCTGATTCAGCGAAAATACTGTTAGAAGAAAATGAAAATGCTAATACAAGTACAAGAAAAAAAGCTACGAAGGCTTTTGTGATACCCATTATATATATATTTCAATATTAGTTATATTGAGAAGAAATATGTTTTGTTGTTCTTTGGTTCTCGATGAAGAGATATTTATACTAGTCTTGATCCAGGAAAGTCCAAATTTTCTATCATGTTGTTACTTGCATCAAATTGAATTTAATCTTCTATATTTGCATCATTTTACTTTGGGTAAGAATTGATTAAGAAATACTTGTACGTATATTAAATTTTGTATTATTTGATGTGAATTCAAGGAAATATAATATATACAGTCAAATATCTTTTACTTACTACATATACATATATTTCCAGATATTTAGTATCAAATATTTATTTTGTATCATTAATTATAGATCTCGCTATATTAAAATATAGTTAATGATGAAAGTGTATTACGTGTTTAGAAAAAAAAATTAATAATAAGCTCATCTTCAAATCAAAAGAGGAAAAGGAAACATCAACAAGACCATTATATAAGGACTTCCAAAGACATTTAAAGAGGGCATCGATTTTGAGAACAAAGGCTCAAGAGAGTAGTGTGTTTAAGAGAGATCGATCAAGTTCTAAGAGGGATTGTGAGATCTTGTTCTTAGAGAGTTTTGAGTGTTTATATTACAACAAGACTCCACGAGAGTAGATTGGAATATGTTCAAGTTTCTAAGAGTTGCTCAGAAAACGTGACGTTAATGTTGGTTGTTTCTGGAATAAAAAAAGAGTGTGTTTTATTAAAGAACAGAGTGATTTGCTTCAACAAAGTGTTAAACTGATCCAAAACTGTTTTTTTCAAATGATACAAAAAACAATCTTAGTAAAACTTCTCAATAAATGTGTTAAGTACTTTTTCGGGTGTAGTTAATTCGATTATATGAGTTAGTTAGTAATCTTTCAAGTATTTTATAATTTTTGTTCAAGTTGGATCTGGCTCGGGTATTTGATGACAATGATATATAGTTATCATCAGTATGGTTATCATTTTTATTTAGTTTGATTTTGTTATTTTTTACAGAAATTATCCCCAGAAATAAAAAAGCATAAATACCAAAATAACCAAAATATAAAAATAAATAAATTGGTTTTACATTTTAATGAGAGCACATCTCATATATTTTCATTCTGAAATTAAGATTAACAACTAACACTTCAGATATAAAATATGATAGTTATTGTTAGGATTAATATTAAATTTAAAAATATTATTAGGATTGATTTTAGATATTCAAATATTATTTGATTAAGGTAGAGAAATTCAACATAATATTAAAATTTTAATGAATTTATGTTTTCAAGATTTCAATGGTATTTTATTATTTTAAAATAATTTTTATTTGTTGAAATTTTAAATAAAATAAATTTTAATTTTAAAATATTGTTTCACTTAATGTAAATTCAGCCCATTCTTAAATTGTTAAAGAATGATATATGTTTTAAAAATTCTATTGGTATTTTTATTTGAAAATAAATTATATTTGGTGAAATTTATAGTGCAATGTATTTTATATTTTTAATTATTGTTTGATTTATAGTTTGCTAGGATAATAATATTAATGTTTGAAAAATAACATTTTGGTTTGTTAGATATATATCTAATTTATTTTTTTAACTATTAATCAAATAATTCATTATGAAAAATTGTGGTAAATTTATTCTATTTTTATGTTTTAAATTTTGTAGTATTTTTTTTTAAAATAAATTTATATATGGTGAAATTTATAATGCAATTTATTTATCTTAGATTTATAAATATGTTTTATTTCCGATTTCCTAAGATAATAATATTATTTTTTGAAAACTAATATCTTATATATTTTTGGTTTATTAGATATATATCTAACTTATTTTGCTTAACTGAAATATTTCAATATATTCGTGGTAGATTTATTCTATTTTAATATAATAAATGATTTAAATTTGAGAAACAAAACTAAAGATTTTTAGATATTTTGATTATTTACGATATTTTTATGTCAATTAAGATATTTTAATTAATTCATATTTTGGATACTCATTATGTTTGTAAGAACTCATATTTTCGTGTTCATAATTACGATTTTGGTTTTGAATTATTTCAATTAAAATATTTTTTATTATTATATAATTATAGTTTGGATATTTTGGTATTTAGTTCTAATTCTTTGGCTATTAAAATATAAGTTTCGATGTCATTTGCTACATTTTAATTCAAATTAGTTTAATTTGGGTATCTCAAATTTTGGTATTTTGTCTAGGGTTGGTCAAAATACCCATACCCAAAGAACCAAATCTGAAGCAACCTCAATAAGAAGGTATCAAACCAAACCAAATTTGTCACAATTATTCAATGGGTATTAGTTTTTAAATGATTTGGTGGATTGTAGTCTGAGATTTTGTAAATAGTTAGAATTTTATATTTTGAAAATTATATTAATTTGGTAGATAATAATACAAAGAAACAGAAACATTTTATTAAACGTTAGAATTTTGTATTTAGGAAAATTATGATGATTTGGGGATAATAGTAAACAAAAAGTAAGAGATTTTATAAAATGTTAGAATTTAGTGTTTTGAAAATTATGTTGATTTGGTGGACAAAAGTCTATAAAAATTGAGATTTGTAAAACACTAGAACTCGTCTTTAGGGAAGTTAATTTAATTTGGTAGATAATAGTCAACAAAAACTTAGAGAATTTATAGAACGCTATAATTTTGTATAAGGAGAAATTATGATGATTAGTGGATATTGGTCCAAATATGAGAGATTTGTTAAAAACTCTAGAAGATTGTAGTTATGGAAGTTATGTTTATTTGGTGGATAATAGTCCACATAAATTAAGTGATTTTGTAAAAAGTTAAAGTTTTGTATTTAGGGAATTATGATGATTTGGTGGATAATAGTCTAGAAAATTTAGAAGATTTTGTAAGACATTATAATTTGGTATTTTTGAAAATTACACTCTGGTGAATAATAATACACATAAACTAAAAGACTTTGTAAATCGCTAGAATTTTGCGTTTTGTTAATTATGATGTTTTGCTGGATAATAGTCCAAAAAATGAAAGATTTAGTAAAACGCTAGAATTCTTTATTTGGTATAGCAAAAACTGAGAGATTTTGTAAAACGCTATAATTTGATATTTTAGAAAATTAAACTAATTTGGTGTGTAATAGTCCTAAAAATATATGAGATTTTGTAAAACACTATTAGGGAAATTATTATGATTTTGTGGGTAAAAGTCCATAAAATTAAGAGATTTTGTAAAAACTAGAATTTTGTATTTTGGGAAATAATGTCGATTTCGAGGAGAATAGTCCATAAAAACTAAGAGACTTTGTAAAATGCTAGAACTCTATATTTAGGGAAATCACTATAATTTGGTGGATATTAGTCAACAGAAACCAAGAGACTTTGTAAAATGTTAGAATTTTATATATAGGGAAATTATGATGCTTTGGTAGATAATCGTCAATAAAAATTTAGAGATTTTTAACAATCTTAAAGTTTGTATTTATGAATATTTTTGGGTAATAGTCCACAAAATACTGAGAGATTTTCTTAAAAATAGAATTTTGTGTTTAGCGAAATTAGGATTAGCTGGTGGATAACAGACCACCTAACTAAGAGATTTTGTAAGACTTTATAATTTTATATTTTGAAAATTATATTGATTTGTTGTATAATAGTTGACAAAAACTAAGAGGTCTTGTAAACACTAGAATTGTTCATAAAATTGAGTGAATTTGTAAAACGCTAGTGTTCTATACTTAGAGAAATTATGATGATTTGGTGGGAAAAAAATGAGAAACTTTTTCAAATTCTAGAAATTTGTATTTATGAAATTATGTTAATTTGGAAAAACTGAGCAATTTTGTAAAACGTTAGCATCTATATTTTGTCAAAATTATGCTGATTTGGTAGTTAATAATCCACATAAACTAAAATATTTTATAAAATTATAGAATTTTTATTTGGGAAATTAGTGTATAATAGTCCATAAAAATTGAGAGATTTTTTTTTAAAGATAAAATTTCATATTTTGAGGAATTATGGTGATTTTATGGATAATAGTCTAGAAAAAACTAAGTGATTTTTTTAAACACTAGAATTTTATCAGCACGAAAAATTATGATGATTTGATTGCTAATAGTCGAGGAAAAAATGAAAGAGTTCTAAAACGCTATAATTTTTTTAGGGAAAGTATGATGATTTGATGGATAATATTTCATAAAAGGTGAGCAGTTTTGTAACACTAGAATTTGTGTTTTGGAAAATTATGATAATTTTGTGGATAATATAGTACACAAAAATTAAGAGACTTTGTAATACCTTTGAGTTTTTTACTTGATTTGTTGGAAAATAATGCATAAAAATTGTACATGTTTTGTAAAGCGTTAGAGTTTTATATTTAGGGAAATTATGCTTATTTGGTGGATAATAATCCAAAATAAGAATTTTTAAAAAATACTATAACTTATATTCAAAGAAATTATGATGATTTGGTGGATAATAGTGCACAAAAACTGAAAGATTTTCTTAATAAATAAATTTTTGTATTTTAGAAAATTATGTTAATTTGGTGGATAACTCCATAAAAATTGAGAGAGTTGGTAATACGATATAATTTTTATTTTGAGAAATTGTAATGATTTCTTGGATAATAGCCCACAAAACTAAGAGATTTTGGTAAACTCTAGAATTTGTATTTTGGAAAATTATGTTACTTTTGTGGATAATAGAACACAAAAACTTAGAGATTTCGTAAAACGCTAGAATTTTGTATTTTGTAGACAATAGTATTGTATTTGGAAAATTATGTTTATTTGGTGGATAATGGTCCATAAAATGAGAGAATTTGTAAAATCTTAGAACTTTATATTTAAGGAAATTATGATGATTTGGTGGATAATAGTTCGTAAAAATTGAAAGATTTTGTAAGACATTGGGATTTATATTTTGAGGAATTATTATGATTTCGTAGATAATAATCTATAAAAGTAAAAGATTTTGTATAACTTTAAAATTTTGTATTTTCAAAAATTATATTTATTTAGTAGATAAATAGCCCATAAAATTGAAAAATTCAATAACACGATACACTTTTATATATTGAAAAATTACGATGATTTTGTAATAAATTGTTCATTGAAACTCTAATTCCAAATGGGTTCAAACTTTTGACAAATGGGTCGGACCACAATGAAATTGGTTCATTACTATAAATTGGTTCATCCCTAGCATGAACAGAGAAGAAAACAAAGTATCTCTCTTTATACTCTCTACTAAGTATCAGCTGAGTATTTAGAATCAACAAATTTACAAGTTTACACGACAAAGAAATTTTACATTATTGGAGTTTAAACCACAAAGAAAAAAAAAGGAACGAGAAAGAAATAAAAATTACATCGACACAAACTAGAAAATCTCAGGACAAAAACAGTTCAAAGTAGATAAAGAGATAAAACATTGGGTTTTTCAAAAGATTATTCCGAAGTCGGTGAGCTTTTTAGTTAGAGATAGAAGGAACACTACTTGCCTTGCTTTGTGGTTGAGAGTTGCTATGAACTGCGATTGGCTTATGGTTCTTTTGACTAGTTGCTCCGCTACTCTGTTCCAAGGAAGTTGAGTGTGTTGCTCCTACGACCTTCTTCTGATTCACAATGCTATGGTCCAAGCCGTGGTGTACTCTGATCTTCTCTTGATCAGGTACCTTAGCTGAGTTCTTCGGCTCTGATCTGCTGGCTAAACCGCTACTCTGTTCCAAGGAGGTTGAGTGGGTTGCTGCTGCGACCTGCTTCCGATTCACAAGGCTACGGTCCAAGCTGTTGTGTACTCTGTTCTGCTCTTGATCAGGTACCTTAGCTAAGCTCTTCGGCTCTGATCTGCTCTGTTCTGAAGAAAAACTACGTTTTGCTGCTGTAATCTCATCTGGCTTTTGAATCGAACTGATGTGGTCTTTCTCGTCTCTTCTGGCTGCAATTGGCTTATTTTGGTTCAGGCTTTTAGCCTCAGTGTTGCGATTCAAGTTCCCGTGTAATGTGCTATGATCTTGATCGGTTTCTTTGGCTAACTTCTTGTGGTCCGAGTCATCTTTAACCGCGGTTTTCACATGATTTGCTTCCTGCGATGAGGAAGCTTTGTTATTACCAGTTTTGCTCTCCAGAAAACGAACAACTACACATGTGATATTGTCTCCACTTCCTCTACGTATTGCTTCTCCCACAAGTTTCTTTGTGGACTCCTCTGGATCTTCAACCTCTTTCACCACTGCAACTGCTTCCTGCAACACCATTAGAGAAAATCTCAAATCAATGGAGACCAATGTGAAACTTCCTGTTCATGTGAACTTAATTCGCAAACCTCATTTGAGAAAACATCCCATAGTCCATCACTGGCAAGTATCAGAAACTCAAGAGAATCGTCAATCTTCTCTTCCTGAAGTTAAAGAACAAGGCCTTAAAAACTCATGTAGATAGTGTTCATAAGTAAGTGAAGTTATATTTATATATACCTGAATTTCTGGATCAGCAACAACATACTGTTTGAGCATTCGATCACCAAATGAGCGAGAAACTGCAAGAACTCCTCCAACTCTCCAAGTCCCTATTCAACCTATGAATTAGGACTAAGCCTCTATAAAAGAAAAAAGAACAAAATTCTACAGTTTCTGCTTACCTGCCCACATCACAAACCCACCAGCATTCTCAATCCTCTCACGCTCATCACTTTGGTCAGGTTTATGGTCCCTTGACACAGCAAAGGCTACAGAGAACATGAATCATTTCGTTCAAAAACATTCACATAACAATAAGAGCTATTGGATCGCCTTCAACAAGAGATGGTACCACGAAGAAGTGGTGAGAGAGGAAAACTAGAGAGAAGAGAGTCGATAAGATTACCATTTCCGCCTCTACAAATAACAGCTCTTGAATCTCCAACATTTGCAACAAGTAAACGATCACCAACGAGAATAGCTGTAGACGCGGTAGAACCAGCATCTCTAGTGTCTGACTTGAGAAGTTCAGAGTCTGTATGATTATAGGCATCAGCTGGGAGAAAAACAAGAATACAGATTTAGGGAAGATGGGTCAACAATAACCGAAAGAGCTTTAAGAGGATTGAAAGTAAACCTATTGCAGATTTGGTGTCAGAGATGAACTTAGGATGAGTAATAAGATTACTGAAAAGATGATGCTTCACATACTCAGCTGCTTTGGCTCCACCATGGCCTACAAAAGAGTAAGAAAGATGACTCCTATAAGCTAGAGGTAACTAATGTTAGAATCAGTTTCAGGTCATTGTAGAGAGGTAAAGAATACCATCAAAGACTCCAAATAGACCAACAATCTCTCCATGGATACCGTCGATCCTCGTCTCAAAAAAGTCTTCCATAGATGACCTCTTTCCAGCTGAGCTTGCATATCCATAGCTGAATTTTTTATTCTGGCTGCAGTTAAGCCATGGACATTGTTGTTACAATCATCAGAAAGCATGGAAATAGTTCTTATATGGCTTTATCATTCAAGTACAATCAACCACAAAGGTCAAATACCAACCCAAGCATGATCAAAGCACATAGATGATAGATCAATCCTTCCAAAAAGTAACAAAAGACGATAATGTAGAGAGAATAAGAGACCTGAGACCGCCTCCACTTGCTGGGGGTTCAGTAACCCGCTTCTGATTCGAATACGATAACGCCAAATCCTTATATCCCATTTTTGTTATTCTTGCAGAAATCTCGAATACTTGTCTTCAGAACAGTACAAAACCGGTCCAAAGGAAATCTGAAACCGAAGAACATACTTGAAATGAATGGATAAACATACGAGTTTCTTCGTGGATTATGAACTAAAACAAAAGCAGGAAAGAAAAATCAAGGAAACCTGGAGATAGAAGTGAGCAAGGAAAAAAAAACACAATGAGAGACTTCATCGTCGAACGAAATAGCGTAAGAAACCGAAAAATAAGGAAACAAGTGGTTCGACGTTCTCCGGAAACAATGGTGTTCAGCAATTTCCGGCTAGAGAGACCTCTAGGCTCCGAGAACAATTGGCGCCAATGGATCTTGCTAATTATAGAAAGCTATATGTTTGACTTGGAAGTCAAAAGCCCGGGCCAATGATAGACATTTAATCTTTGTTTATTCTGACACGTGGTGCGATGAGTAATCAATCACGTGCAAGTTTATCCCAAACTCATTCCGTTTTGAAAATGTCTAAGCTAAATATGATTTCCAATGTAACAAGTAGGCATTTTGGGACGATCGAAAGACTCTAGTTTAATTTATTGGCTCTTCTTCTGATGGAGCAATTTGGAAAAAAAGATCCAACAAGTGTAAGGAAATTTGTGGCTAAAATGTGTAGACAAAGCAGAAACAACATCTAAAGCATAACTGTGAACTTCTTGTTTCCTTGACATACGAAGAAGCATTGCTGTCCACATTCCAGGTGCAAGCTTCATGGCTTCACTCAAACACTTGAATCCATTCCTCACTCGACTCATTGTCCCTTCTTCCTGAAAAGAACATTTCAAATAAACAGTTCATGTGTCAGGTTCCATTGCTAAAATGGTAAGGCTTTTTACGATCACTGACCTTGAGATTGATGGTCTGATTCTTGTTGAGATCAAGAGCTTCGTCATCCAGGAAAATGTCAACCACTCTGATTATGTCCTGAAGAAGGAAGACACGAACTCTTTGCCCTTTCTCAGATAATATGAACAATAGCAGATCTTCGGTGGCGGAAACTACTGAATGCATGTCGAAAGATTTCAACTCTGATGATTCCTTAAGTGTCTTATCTTCTGGTGTCTCTCCAGAAGTCCCAGAAGCCTGTTCGGATATAGCTGCTACCTGGAAATGTGATTTGTCAGACTCAACTTCACAAAGAGAAAACACTTAATGATTCTAAAGAGAAGAGTTATATGACAGTACCAGGCGTTCAAGCCGATTCCACCGTATTGATCCATCGTTACAAATGACAAGTTCCCTCAGTATTTTCCTCATATCTGGACTTGGGTCTGCCAATAGTCTACCGACAACAAATGGATATGCACTCTCAATCACTTTAAACTCTGGATCAAGAATCTTAGCAGTGCCTTCTAATGAACCAAGGGATCTTATGACAAGAGCATAATCTGGAGGCAGCGAAAAGTTGAAGTCGTACATGACATCATATAATTGTTCCATCACCCCCTGTACAGAAAGTAAGGATTATGATCAATGATCGCTAGGATGAGTATGAGTAAACTCACAATGATAGGACAAGGTAAAGAAATAATTACGGTGAAGAAGCCTGTCAGTGGTGTCTCACCAAACAAGAAATTAACACAAATATGACAAAGTCAGCTACTGATTAGGTTTCTACAAGTTGAAAAAGACTAAAAAGCCGTACAGAAATCTGTATTCCTTTCTCAGATTTTTTGTAGCATCCTCCAATGTTTTGGACATACTTTGCACTACCATGAAGTGAAGATTCTAGGTTGATGCGTAAGATTAGCTAAGCGCTTATATCTACGCAAGTCATTCTAGCAGAAGCGAAAAAAAAACTACTAACGAGGACAGTCCAAATGGTAACATTGTAAAACAACCAAGGTCCTACTGCTACTCCTACTAAGTTTCTTCTATCTTTGTGTAGCTTTTCAAAAGCAAAAGGTTGTAAAGAAGTAATTTTGAATTGTGCCCTTCTCGATTTGCTTTATGTGAAAAAAAATCAGCTCATAGGCAATATTAAAAATGCTAACTAAGGCTTTTCCATAATTGTAACTTTCAGGGAATGTGTCTGTAGGGTTAGTGTAATTTTCACTACAAGATGAAGAAAGGGCATACCTGGAAATCTTGTGACTGTCTAGTACTAGAACCAAATGAAGAACGCAAGGCATTTGAAACTGCTTGTATATCAACCCCTTCAGGCAAAAATCCCAAGGAAAGGAAATCATTTGCCAAACTTAGAGAGTCACGGTTGACAAAATGCACCAGCTGTAATCGCAATAGAACTAATCAAAATCAACAAAGTGACGCAACCTCAGATGGAAAGTTATTATTTTGCCAAATGACACAGAAAGAAGCTGCATGTAGTATGTTGATAAGCCAAATCTAGAAGAGAAGCTAGATATACCGCAAGCATATATACGACAGAGAAAAGGCAAGGCTAAACTGAACTAGAGCTTACAATTTGAATAAGTCCCACACGGTAATGGCGTGGTATATTCCCCATCATCCCGAAGTCAAAATAAACAAGACACCCTTCTTTAGTAGCCACGAGATTTCCTGGGTGCGGATCAGCATGAAAGAATCCAACCTCAAGTAGCTGCTTCAACGAACAGGATAAACCCTGTAAACAAAACCAATACAACCTAGCATAATAAGTCCACACATATCTCTCAGTATCACAATGTTCTCTCCACAGTTCCACATATATTAATTTGTCACTTTGTGATCAAATTAATCTACCATAACTCACAGTTAATTTGTTACCTGATCAATCAAGTCCCTTCTATCCAGAGAAGCCCTTCTCAGCTTGATATCATCCGTTAGTTTTATGCCATCAATCCATTCCATTGTGAGCACAGCTGTGCGTGTAAAATTCCAGTAAATTTTAGGGACTTTGATTCTCTCTGCTCTATGATTCCTGGACTTGCTCCTCGATCCAAAGTTATCGTTAATCTGATCATTCCCTGTAAAGTTCAAATATATCTTATTTGAGAATGATATTTCAAAAGAGAGTGCATTGGAAAAAAAAAAAGAATTTACCTGAGTCAAAACTGTAAAGAGAAGCGAATCGTTCTGCATTTTTTGCCTCTCGAACGTAATCTATTTCATCAAACATATGCCTGACCTGTTCATCCAAGAGAAACATGAACACGTTTGTACAGTATAGGTAAGCAGAAAAGTAGGTTGAAGATTTCAATAAATGACTCACCATCTCATTCACGGCTACCAAAAGATCCTTACGGGCTTTTGCAAATCGTTTCAGTTGTCCCCCAATCATATGGAATAAGAGTGCATCCCGTGTTAGCGAGAGTGACATTCCAGGTCTCTGAACCTTAACAGCTACCAACTGTCCAGAATGAAGATGAGCTGCAATACTTGAAAGGAATACTATAAACATCACAGTAGAGACCAAAATGATAGAAAGAAACCAACCACAGTTAAAAGGTATCTAACCTTTGTATACCTGGCCCAGAGATGCAGCAGCAACAGGCTTAGGACTAATATCTGCAAAAAGTTTTGACACTGAAAGACCCAGTTGCTCTTCAATACAACGCATGGCAACAGTAGTTGGAAATGGAGGAATTTGATCCTATACTCATCAAGGAAAACTACGTTATACAATAACTCGGGCACAGCCATAAGGATAATTTGAAGGAAGGAAAGTTTGCTCACCTGCAATTTTGAAAGCTCCTGACAATATATAGAGGGTAATATGTCTGCTCTCGTGCTCAGGGCCTGTCCCAGCTGCAACTCAAAGAACGTAGTATTTTGTGAGGATTTAGGAGAAGGAACTAAGATTAGTATATTTAGATGATACTGGAATAAAAAGCGAATAAGCAACATGCCTTAATGTAGAATGGCCCCAAGCTGATAAGAGTCTCACGGAACTGCATCGAAAATGTAACAAAGGACTATCAAATTTATAATAGACGAGCCACGTATCCAAAGAGCACTCTTCAATTCTTCTAATTTATACAAGTATCGAACACACAACAGATCATCATAGGTGACGATTTTTACAGACCTTGACAGCCCGTTTCCTCATATCTTGAACGAAAAGCTGCCAAAAGGCAAGCTTCACCACATAGAACGAAATGATTGCAGCTCTATACAATGCCAAAAATGGGCCAAAACGATACACTGCAGAAAAACTTTTTGAGCTATATGCTCCAAGAGCCTGTCCAAATTCAGTTTCAAGGGATTCTCTCCGCAACTTTGCATACTCCGCCGTAGGTCTTCCACCATGAACGCTTGTGAAGCCCGTCGAATACCTACAAAACCGTTACCCAGAAAATGATTAGTCCCGTAAATCATAGTGAAATCCTCCATAAGTTGTGTTTGTGTATCCGCAAACCCATTAGCCAGAAAACGATTAGCCCAGTATGATCAAGAACTCACGATCTGTGTTGCAAGTAAAACGGTGAAACCCATATATTTGGCGGTCTTGAGAGCTCATTATCCTTTGCTCCCGATATATAGTCCCCAAGCTTGTAATTAAAAGTTCTCTCATCACGTAACGCTACAACTATAAAAACAACCTCATCAACATAAAGCCAATTTCCAAAAGGAAAATGAAAAGATCAGATCAGCCTAATTCCCGTATGCTGATTTGGCAAAGATAACAGTGAAAACTTCACTGACGCTGAGCTTGGACAACGATGGAGTTACAAAGCAAATAGAAACGAGCACTAAAAAAGGTAACACATGGGTTTCCAATTTCCACAAAGCAGAACTTTTTTGTTTATTCATAGTCACAATTCTTTGCTCCCACTCTGTCCAACAAATTAGGTGAATTCAAAATCGTGATACCTATTCTAGTCAGAAATCCAGAATTTCAACCTGAAATTCATCCACTCCCATACTTTCTTCCAAATTCCTAGAATTTCTTCAACGAAACATCAAAATTTCCATAAAATGCAAGACTGTAAAGAGAAGAAATGCGTACTTCTCTGGAGCAACGAGATACGTCGGTGATGGCGGAGAGCAGCAACGACATTCTTCATCGCCTAACAACACGAATGAGATGATATATTCAGTAGAAGAGTATGTGACAATCCCATTGTCCTTCCGAATTCCCAATCGCAGCTTTTGCACAGAAACAGTTCGCTAAAATGCGCAAGCGAGATCGTCCTCGAAGAAGAAGAAAGTTTTTTAAGCATCTCTTTGTCCACGTATGAGGCGAGAATTAGTCGCCACGTCCATGACAACGTGGCAAATGACACGTGGTAACTGGTGAGTCCGCGTAACTGTTACTTGAATAAGTTATCTGGGCCGATTCAGGCCCATATATCAAAACGATCAGAGATTTGGCCCATCTTCTCAACGTATAACATTACTCCTGCTCCCAAACAGCACTGCAAAATTTTTAAATCGGCGGAGGATAAATCGACGACTCTTTCTCTCAAACAATACTATCTTAGTCGTCTTCGGCAGAGAAATTCCGGCGAAGTATAGAGAAAATACGATCAGTTTACGAGTCATCTGATATGGAGAATTCTGTGGATCTTGTACCGGCTTTGGTTGTTTTTCTCGCCGCAGTTCATGTCATCGCCTTGGTAAATTCACTTGATCCTTGTTTCGAATTAGTTTTCTAGATTTGCAGCAAAGCAACGATCGTTGATATTTTTTTCGGATTGTGCGATTTGTAGGTTTACTGGATTTACAGATTGGCATCTGATCGTCAACCGCAGAGAATAAAAACGCAATGAGTAAACGCCGGGAGATCGGTTGGTGGATCTTTACATTGGCGTTTTTTTTTGTTATTGTTGCGTTTTGCTGACTTTGTCGCCGAGTATTTGGAATTGAAGTTAAAGCTGTTATCAGTTTAGATCAAATATGTTCATGATCAGGTTCCTTTTACCAATGCGGTAGCTATATTTTCTCTGTTGTTTCTCAACTTTTTGGAGTGCTTATTGTTACATTTCCAATCATATTGGCTTTGCACTTAACAAAAGTTAACAAAATCAAAATTGATATATTTACATGTTGGTTTGAGGTTTTTGTGGGTTTTTCTTGAAAGAAGTGATTCGATTGGAAAAATATATGATATAATCACTCTAATTTTATTTTTGTCGCCAATCACTTATAAATTAATACTCGTAAATAAGTTTTTTTTTTCGGATTCCAAATAGAAATTTTAGTTTTTATTGACTATACGTGTATCATTAACTAATAAATTGATAAAATATTTTATTTACTTTTTAAAACTGAGTCATCATCATTTAAAACTAAACAGATAAAATTAATCTCAATACAAATGTAAAAATCACTTTTATGTTTAAATGATAATATATTAGTTAAAAATTAACCAAAAAATTAGAAATATATAAGAAACATAAGAGAAATTCAAATACATGTAGATAATAAATTATTAAATAATGAGAGAAATGTATATGTATAAAACAAAATAAAAAAAATAACATATAAAAGATAAAAATAATGAAAATCAAAATGAAAGCTACAATGCAAATAGAAAAATATAGAAAATCACAGACTAGATATATTAAAAATACTATATTTGAAAATTTTAAATAATTTTTAATTAAACAATTACCCTCGTATCACGCGGGTTCTCTCCTAGTATATACTAAATGTTGATAAAGAAAATATATATTAATGAATACATTCTCTTGATTAGGTTGGTATATAGAAAAATCAGAAATGATAAAACACTAGGTGTGGCGATGTCCCAAACATCTATTCTATTAAAACAGGGTTTATCTACTTAAA
>OVAU01000804.1:0-17760 GCA_900406315.1 Biscutella laevigata subsp. laevigata
AATTTTTGTTCATATCAAACCCTTCGTGTTGGACGATGAGTTCAGGAGAACAAATACAATTATGAAAAACTACCTTCGTTTTTTCTTCTTCTCTAAAGTTACTTTCCATTTTCTCTTTTTCAGTTCAAGCCATCCTTGGTAATCTACGTTCTTGTCCATGTTCTGAAATGAGCTATCATCGCACTTTGGATCCGAGCTCTCTAGCTGCTCACGTTCAAAATGTTTTTTATTGACTTCATAAGAACGCGCAATTGGCTTTGGCCCCTTTACAGCAGGTCTGTTTTCTTTGCAAAAATCCTCAAAGTCCTCAACATTATCTCGAGCCACCGAATGATTTGTGTCCAACACAGTATCTTTATTTGCTGAGCTGAACATATCAACTAGCTTTCTCTGGCGAAACTTTTCCTCTTTCTCACGGACCTTTTTATGGAGCCAATCAGGATGAAGAACCCTAGGGACAGGATTTGCCACCTATATAGGTCATGTAAGCCGTTAGATATTTACAGAAAGAACATTCAGCAAACAAAAAACGATGAGAACAGCCACAGTGAACCTTCTGTATTGCAGCAGGAATGGTAATAACTTTTTGGATAGCTGAACTAAGGCGCTGCTTGTAATACGACCAGTCTACAATTAGACGAATTTCGTCTGCTGATGTCTTGCACCATTTTTGCAGATAAAACTTCACTATTTCTGTAAAGTTTGAGATTATAGGCGACTTTTAAAGATTTACATCACATTTGAACATTAAGAAGGCAACAATATATAATCACACCGAACGGGATACTTACCAGGATCCGTTTCAAAAAATATGGCAACAGGAACAGCACGTTCACTTACAGGTGTCCCCTAATCATGAAAAAGTTGTTAAATCATGAGTTAAAAATACTAAGAACAGTGTGAATGAGAAAATGTGCTAAAATACCTGAGGAACATGAATAACAAAGAGAAAATACTTTTTGAGATGTAAGCGATATTCCTGATACGAAGATGTTTTGCATATGTGAAAACATTTTTGACAAAGAGAACATATACCTTTGGTTCACAAGCAACGATGTATTCACAACGCAGTCCTTTATCTTTGACCATTGTATCACCAAGGAAATCAGCCAGGCGTTTTGCTGTGGTCACTGCACATGACTTTTGCGCACCATAATCCGCTAACGATTTGCTCATAGTGCTTGATTCTGATATATAATCTAGCAGTTCTTTATCGGCAATATCTTCTCCTTGATTCTGAAGAAAATGTGAAAGGCAAATACCAACGAGCAAAGTAACCCGGTTGCAAATAAGTAATTTTGCAGCACCATATGAAAAGTCTTTCTGCTAAGTTAACATAAATAATCAACTAAAATAGAACAGGAAATGAGATATTTGACATACATCGAGTAGGTCAAGCCACCGATTTGCAACAGCTGCAACAGCAGAATAACACTCTTCAAGAGTTGAACCATGGAGAAATTTGTCAAAAAGCTCGGCCTGTGGAGAAAGGAAAGAAAAATAAAGTATGATTCATTTAAATGCCTGAAAGATCCAATGAAGTTTAAAAGTAAAACAAGACTAAGCTAACCTCTACTTTTTAAGACACTACACATATACGTTTATCAAGTTTGCCCATTTTCTTGGGATGCTTTTGTCTACCAAATCATGAGCGTCTTACTATGTCACGCAGTCCCTTTTTGTGCACATTTGTAATAAGCTTGCTAAGACAACAATCCAAATAAATGACACATACATTTTGTCATAGCAGCGATTTCTTAATCCCTTTATTTCTTTTCTGAACAATGAAAGTAGATGATGAACTCTCGATATTTTCTAAATGGTCACCTGAACAAGCAATCTAGAATCATCTAAGTCTTTCCCTAACAGAGAATTATTTTGGCGAAGACAGCAGAAATACAACACTAATCGCACTGAGGCTAGATTGGATAAAGCAACACTATGATGAATAATTTCAACACAGAAAAGGAAAGGACACCTGGAAAACTTTAATGAGTTTCAGCTCTCCTCTACGCTTGATCTCAAACCCCTTGAGTTCTGCTAAGGTCCCGTCATGATTGAAAACGGCATACCGCTTTTTAATTAAGATCCCTTCTTCTTTCGATGCCGGAATAATCATCGCCTGATTGGAGAGGATCAGAATTTTATTCTTTGTCCAGCAAATCAAAGCCAGAGCAGCACAGGTCATAGCATTTAGGCATACCTTGTACGGGCCATCCACTTCAAATTCAATTGAGCATTCACTATGTGACTTATATGTCTTGCGTACAGGATCTACAAGTGTCTGTTCCAAAACCAATAATCAAAGGGAAAATAGAAACTGAACACAAAGCAAAATTTGTTTGGAGCCTCAAAGAAGTTTATTATACCATTGGCTTATTTAAGACTGAACACAACTTTTAAAGGGAGGGAGCTCGGCATACCTGATATTGGTCATTTGTATTGTTCTTCGCCACATCAACGTTAAGCATTACACACGGATAAGATATAGTGAATTTCTTCATATCTCTGCAATAAACGAAAACCATTGATAGTTCAACGTCTTGAGCATCACACGAAAATGTAATTCCCCCCAAATAAATATGGAAATAAAAAACTCTATAAAATATCTCAAGCAGAAAGCTTCTTATATATTAAAAAATATCTTTAGGGATTGCAAACATTACTTCGTTTTAAAAGTAAAGTTCTCAGGAAACGATCCAGGGAGACAACACCATATACCATCTGTATCCAGCTCAAGTGGTTTCCCAATTCGCTCAATAAGCAAACGAGCATTCTGAATAATTTTGGCTCCAGTATAGGTAACCACACCAGCCATTTCCATGGAGTACCATCTTGCACCCCTGGAATTAGTTTCAAGTAAAGCTTCCGGTCAACCAAAAAATAACAGAAAATGATAGTATCAACAAATTCCGGTCTCCTTGAGATTAGAGGACTCACTTTCGCATGACATATCCATAGAAGGAATTAAGTATACACTTATGAGCTAGCTGCAAAGAATCGTAAACCACTACCATGTCCTGTTGCACAAGTTTAATGTCTGTAACCGTCTGAACGAAGTTCCAGAGATGATGCATATGAGAAACGATAAAAGAAAACATACTTGTGCTTCCTGGATCTTGATTGAATTGCCACTTTTCTTGGCCTCTGACAACTTTCCCTTCCAGACCTTGTTAAGTGTTTTGTATTCATACCTCCTATCTCGAAAGCTAAATTACATACAAACACCACAAAACAAAATCAGAAATTTTCAATCATTATCAGTTGTATATTCGCCTAAAAGAGATTGCTGGCCAAAAGACTAAACGCCTAAACAGAATCTCAATCAAGAACAGGAATGGGAAAACAAAAGCCACGCACCTCCGAACAGTGTCCACATAGAACGGGTTTTCTCTCATGCATATCCCAGCCTCGCGAACTTCAGTGATTGGCTTGTCAAGTACTCGTCCATGTGCCTGCCAAGAGCATAATGACTTGCCATTGTACGGTGCCATTTGGGGGAAAATATTATTATGAGAGAGAGAAATACCCTTTGACAATATGTTTTCAGTCGTTCTTTTAGTTTTGATTGATGTTCCACCTTTGGCAGATCAAGGAAGGATTTTGAAGACTGAATATTTGCACCAGTAACAACACATTCAGATTCAATCTGCCTCTTCACACGGTAGTAATCACTTCCAAACGATTTGAAACCAAGTTAAGAACTTAAGGGTAGGCCAATAAGATACAAATCCATAATTGGCTGGAATGATATATAAGTCAAGTCAAACCTTTTATCTCCCATGAATGTCACCCCACGCCAAACCCATTCAAGTTTTCTAAGACAGGTCTTTCCCGGGCGGTTGAAATCACATGCTGTACAAACCTCATTTGTAACTACTGATGGTGGCTGACAATAAAGAAAAAACTTTCACTTAAATATTATTTCCACGGGATTCCCAATCTTGAAAGTGAGGTTGTGATTATTTTGAATATTGAACACCATCATTTAACTGATCTTTGGTACATATTGATTTACATATGCATGTTACAACATATAATTTCGAAATCAGTTAGAAACATGTAAACGAAAATCTGATATACCTGAAGCCTGTTTGTTAGGATGATATTTGGATACATCGCTGCGACATCAAGGTGATAGATAAGAGGGCCCTCTTCACGTATAGGATTATCTCGTAACTTTTCGAGCTGAATAAATTAAAACAAGCCGCAAACCATAAAAAAACAGAGATGTCATCCCGTATCAAGTAACACAACGGTAAAAGTTCATAAAACTGTATGTTCTGCTTTAGGATATCCAAGCCTGTAGATCTCTAGTTGAAGAAACTACTGCAGATGAAGGACGCTTGATAACACTTCCTTTTGGAGGCTAAACAATAATCTAAGGGATATGTTGTTTCCAGGAGCCTACTGGGATTACTATACATGAGATGATACTCGTAGATATGAGCTTAGCATGTATGAGAATGTATGAGCAAGCTCTCCCAGAATGAAAGGTGCGTGGAGTATCAGTATCCAAAGTGAAAATAGAAACAACACGCTAACAAGAAACAAAAAATGAAGCATTCGATTACTATCTTTAGTTCAGAAGAGGATTTATTACCTTCTCTTTGATTTCATCCTTTACTTCATCATAATTGGAAATGGTATCCATTGTCATTTTCCCTTCTACGGTGATAGCATATTCCAGATCTCGACCAAGGTTATCAATTAGTTGCTGGCACTCAAAGAATCCAATATCAAATAAGTGCATAAATTATCTACCATACAATCGCGCACAAATGAATTGGGGGCAATTTGCTTCAAGCATTCATTACAAACTACATACTTGAGAGGAAACTAAAGAAAAATAAGTGACAATTGAATAGAAACTATACAAGAAAAAGTAATGTTCATAAAACAACAAAACAAATGAACTTCCATTGTGCGGAAAAATATAAAAGAAGAAATCTTGCCTGGTATGCCGATGCGTCGAGCTTAAAACTGGTTGGAATGTCAGATCTGAAAACACCACTTTCGAGGCACTCTACATGACCACCAATATATGTCTCACTTTCAAGAAGATGACCTTGGTAGAACTTCTCAGGGTCAGCTTGATTTTTGTTGGGACATACAACATTTGCCTTGTAAGCCTGTGCTGCGAATGGAAGACTCAAAATTAATAGAATGTGCCACATAGTAAATTGCTAGAGACCTTGAAGTAAATAGGAAGTCACCTCAACCATTAGAAGCATTTCACAAAGAGTGCCACTCCCTTTGCGTAAAACCTCATCAGGGACCATCGGGATGATAGTTGCAAGAGAAAAAATAAACGGATGGACATACGTCATGTATAGGTAATAAGTTGCAACAGCATCAGAGACAGAGTAGGAGGCCATTGTCTGCGAGATGATTCCCAACAAGGAACAGAAATAAGATACAAGCACTCAATATCATGCAACATCTGCAACTACTACAGCATAGACTAAAATCCACAGAACTGCTTGAAGTTATCTGACACATCATCTAGGTCCACTGCTAATTTCTTTTGTGCTGATAGACACTGAGTAAACATGAGCAGGAGAACATTTCTACAATCTTTAAAGAAACAATTAGTTCAATTAATTGATCAAATGTCATCAGCTGTTACTCTAGCCCATTCCAGCGCCATCAAACAATTGGCTCTAATTCCAAAAAAACTTTTACCACGTAGAAATAACAAATAGTTAATTTATCAGCAATACCTGAGGCTTTTCCTTTGCAAACCGGACCATGTCCTCTGGGTTCACTTCCAATGGATCATAACCCAGTTTTGCCTTCGTAACAGCCTGGCATTTAAATAAGGGGGAAGCACAATTAAAAATCGTAATATGAATTCCATCACAAGGGAATATATGACCACAAAAAAAAAACAATGGCAAAACGAAAGAAATAGGATGAACCTTCAGACCATGGCTTCCTTGAGGAAGATAGCTATCACGTTTCACCCAAGCAAAACAATCCAAATGGCAAACAAATTTAGCTCGACATTCACCTTGATTATGATCACAACGAAATCCCAACTCCTGCAAAAATGAGGAAAGAACGCAAAACACCTTAGCCAATAGTGGAATTACATGTGAGGCCACATTATGCACTGAAAATAAGAGCCGAAGAGAAGATGCAGAGAAATAGAGAAAAAAAAAATTAATAAACTAGAGTACTGAAGGTTTTTGAAATAGAACCAAGGTTAGGCAGATGAATGGCATATTGCCAACTCTAAGAAGAATCAGTATTCAAATGCAAAACACATGTCACTCAATTTTCGAGAAATTAGTTATTCTATTTCACGGAGTGGAGCCAAACAAACGTAGAAGTAGGCATACTAGTGCAAGATCATTCACTAGACGGTCTAGGAAGACCAGCATTACTGTTCTAGTTTAAACAAAGGCACGCTCACAAGGTCATAACAGAATGTCAGCGAATAAAGTCACAAAAAAATTCAAACAGAATTTCCAAGTAGATCATATATTTCCTTATAGTCATGCAGACAGACGTGTTGGGGTACCTCATTCATTTTGATTTCATGGTGAGATGCTCTCCTTTCTATAAACGGCCAGTCAAAAAAGTCACCGTTGTATGTAACATAAATACCGGGTTTCAACTCTTGCATATGGGAAAACCATTTTCGGAGGAGTTCGACCTACAAGACAAAACCAAAAATGGATCTTAATTCTACGCACATCAATGTCTCTGATATAATATTCCCATCAGGAGCTAATTTAATTTACCTCGTTGTTAACATTCATGACACTGAAATACCCTTCAAACTCTGGTTTGGGTGTATATTCCAGATCTTCAACGTCTTCGCCAACAAACTGAATTAAGGACAATACTACGTAAATAACAAACAAAATTGAAGTGGTATAAGTTTTTAAAGGAAAGGATAGAACTGAGATATCAATCAGGGATGAATATGCAACGAAAAATTGTTTAACATATCAAAAATCATGTTTCAACTTTATAGCAAAATGTCATGTTAGTCCACAAACAGTCTTAAAGTCACATCATTGAAAATCAATCAAACAAGCGGGATAATTTTATATAGATGATTTCTATTTTTCTTGGATTAGGTGTGCAATCAATTAATGAAGAAACACACTGTCGTTATGAATTTGTCCTCTAATGAACGCTAGACATAATCCAAATGATGGCAGAGCAGGGCTACATAGCATTTTCTAGTCTTCTCTTCGTTTATGATTTTGAAACCATCCACATTCATCGTGCAAGATATCATCATTTATGAGATCAAATCCAATGCACACAAATATATACAGCAGTTACCTCTCTGTTAATAATTAGAAAACCTTGCCCATCAACCATGTAGGATATCATCATAATTTGATCAGATTCAGCATCCGGAAACTTCAATGGAAGCTTTGTTGTCTCTATATCAAATGCACAAACACGAACTTCTGCGCGTTGGAGAAGATCTGTCCTCTTCTCTAGTATGACATCGGAGCTGGAAATACTGACATTGTACCACTGCCCACTCCGCACATCTGGGCACCAAGAAAACATCATGATTTTATCTTGAGAACTAAACAGAAATTCTAGTTTGACTAAATAGGTTACCATTATCAATTGCAAATCGAACATGATAAGGAACATCATACTCGCGGAGATCCACAATAGAGTCTAAGCTATCCTGAGGACGTTGTTCTCTGCGTTCGAAGGAAAAAATGATCAGAAACTGAGTTTAAGAGGTAAAATTTCAAAACCAACAAGAGTTTCAGGAAGTCATAAGAACTAAATACTCTCTTACCGTTTTCCAGCCAATATAGATTCGTATGCTTCAAGTGCATTAAATTTTTCGTGGTTTCGCTCTACAATATGCAACAGATCCCTCTTGACTTCCATCAATTGTTGCACAGTATCAAATGATACTTTTAGGTAATTTTTTTGCAGGCCAGATAGATGATTTTTCTGCTCATGAACATAAGACATAAAGAAAGTCAATTGTAGGTCGCATAAAAAGTTAGAAAGACACTTCAAGCGAAGTGACAACTAAAACTGTACTGAAAACATTCATATCTTGCATGCTATTGCAATAAAGGACAACTATTATACACTTTAAAATACTAACTCTAAAATTTACGGCCGAAGTGGCCTACTAGCAAACGCCTAAGATTTCAGCATACGGATGCAAGAGCATTTTTTGGACTTCTACTATAGCTGCTCAGCCTTCAAGTTACGAGAAGAGGATACTAAATAAATTTTGTAGCAAATGTTTTTGATATGAGTGATAGAGTAAAAAACTACGACACTGATCACCTCGTAGAATAACTAAAAAAGACAAAGAGGAAGTCACCACTTCAACTAATGAAACGAGTTATGTTTACTGACTTACAAGATCAAGATCTTCTTTTTCAACAATCTCAACCTTAGCAACTTGTCTTTCATATCGGCGTCTTAAGTAGGCTTCAACTTCCAATTCCATTTTGTCCTGTAATTTGGCATTGCAGTTTAATTTACATGAGTGATTCAAGAAGTATTTAGATGATGTGTAGAGAAAACATACTTTCGTGGCTGCATAGAAGTAAGGACGGAACTTATACTTTGTCTTAAAAGATAACCCGTCCTGGAAAAATCCTCACAACTCGGTTAATATTCAGAAGAAGAAAAAAAAACACAACAAAAAATGAATCATCGACTCATGAAAAGCTGACATAGTAACGACTAAATAGAACAACTCACCTGTGTAACAAAGTAAAGGTCTACACAACTGTAGGATTTCCCAGTGTCGGGATCTTCCCAAGATGACTGCAAAACGTGGTAGAATAACCAACAGTTAATACTAGTACATATAAATCGAAGGCCAGAGTTTGTACTCAAAAAACTACCAGGGAAGTCACTACATCTAACCCATTTTCCTTTTGCTGGTAAGAATGAACGCAATCGAAGTGAACCTTCTAATATACAATTGCATTTTCGCATCTCTTTTCAATAAACAAATGATAGTTGCAATTTAGCATGTCCTAAAACCCCTAAATTCTCGCAATTAAAGGAGTTTACTATATGACTCAGTAGCCAATTCCTCCAATTGCAAATATACATCAATAGTGAGAAAAAAACTCCGATGAATTGTAGGACTTGAGTCGGAAACCTAGGCTAATTACAAGATTGAGTTCAAAAGAGAGTTCGATTATAGGACACTTACTGATGCGAATGTGAGTAACCACCCAAGGCGTGTTTCTCCTTCAGAGAAAATCCCAAATCCAAGTTTAGATTCGAGTTTATCTTCCGCAGTTTTCACGAATTTCTGCATATCCGACTTCCGCGAATCCTTTCGATCCCATTTTCGGTTACCTCTATTCATATTTCTTTCCCGAAGGATTGGTAATAAGATTGCTGGAGAAGCTTCGAAGGCTCTGAACACTGAGAAGAAATTAGGGTCAACAAAAGGATTTGCTTTACTAGTAGGGCTCCGTGAATGCAAAAGAAGAGAGAGAACTGTACACTGAGTAAAAAAGAGGGTATTTTCCTTATAATTTTCCCGCGCTTTGGAACATTCTTGCAAATTACTGAAAGGCCCCTCACTTTTAGAGGCTAATAGGGTCAATCAAGCCCGTTCTTAGCAAAATTGGATCTGCTCCAATACCGGCCGGTCCGTCTTGGTTATTGAATTTTAAAGAAACTGAAATAAAAGGAAAAATAATTGAAATGCGTCTGCCGGGAGTCGAACCCGGGTTATCCTAACCGTTGGACTACAGACGCTAATATATTCTACTCATGAAATATTATTAATAAATAAGATAATTTAAAGATAAATGATTGTGTGAACAAAAGGAAAAGAGTGAAGAATTTGGAACTCGTTGGTATGAAAAATTTAAACTATATATAGATTAATACTAGTATCCATTTTATACTATTCATTTTCTTAAAAGACATTAAACCATACGTATATACATGTGCAGAAACTTTAGAACTCGAATGAAAAATAAAAGATTCCATAACCTATGAATATGCACATATTCCTAAGTAATTACGAAAACCAGTCAACGATATACAAAAAAAAAAACGATAGTCTCTGATAGAGACAGTGTTCTTGGGCTTATAAAAGTAAGTACATAACCTATACAAGTGGGAAGAGAGAGAGAGAGAGAGAGAGATGGGTGAAGAAAAAGAAGAAGAGAGATCAGAAAATGCAGTAAAAAGAGTCGAAGAAATTGACGCTGGTGCTCTCTTCGTCCTTAAATCCAAAGGTACGTCGTCGTTTTACATCCTCTGCAAATCCTTAATGATGATGTTGATGTTGATGTTGATGTTGATGTTGATGACGATGATGATATATATAGGAACATGGTGGCACTGTGGATTCCACTTGACGACATCAATAGTAGCTCCAGCTTTACTAAGTCTACCATACGCCTTCAAGTTATTAGGATGGTTCGCCGGAATAACTTGTCTGGTAATAGGAGCCGCCGTAACTTTCTACTCATACACTCTTCTCTCTCTCACTCTCCAACACCATGCTTCTCACGGCCACCGTTACCTCCGCTTCCGTGACATGGCTCACCACATTCTTGGTAAATATTATTCTTGATCAATACTTTAGATCCTTAGTAAAGATCCGATTCTTCAAAGTTGGTTCTAGATCCAAATATCATTTCTTCTTTAGATTTGGACATCAAGAATATTTTGAACACGTGTTTATATATGATACTTGATCTAAAACTCTGGTAAGTCAAGGCTGATGTTCATCATTGACTTTTAATGTAAGAATTTTGTTTTGGTTGTGTTGCCTTAACTTTTAAAATTGCTATTTACAAAAAATAAATGTTGTATATTTATATTATTATTGTTGACAAAAAATACATTATATATGATTAATTTTTAAAGAAATAGAAATCTAAATTTTAAAAAGTTAAAGTATAATTGTTAAAAACAAAATTTGTCAACCAATTGGTAAAATTTAGACTAATATTTTTTAATAAATTAAAAGTTTGCGTAACAATAACCAATCATCTCTAAAATCAGAGGTTTCTAAAATCAGAGCTCTGTAAATAGACGATCAAGTATGTAACAATTTTTAAAATTTAAAAGTTTTATTTTTATCAATCACTTTTTAATTGTAAAAATATTTACAATCCCCAAATTTTTCACAATTTAACTTCTTATTTTTTACTAATTTCAATCTTTTAAAAATTTCAAATTTATGACTATCTTTTTTAAGCCACAATTCTAAAAGGTATAGCCAAAACTATTATACGACAAAATATATTATAATAATTATATTCAATCAGAGTAATTTTTATTAAGTTTGAAACAATTCTATAATAAAAGTTAAAGAAAATGATTGTGGATAAATTTAGAAGAAATTTTAGAATTTTTATTGGCTAACAAGATTTTTTAAACTTTTGTAGTCTAAAATCTATTTGCCAATAGTTGGATTCCTCTAATAACTATTGAAGTATGTTTGATTTAGGACCAAAGTGGGGAAAGTACTACGTGGGACCAATACAAATGGCGATTTGCTATGGTGTTGTTATTGCCAATGCACTTCTTGGTGGCCAATGTCTAAAGGCAATGTATTTGGTTACACAACCAAATGGTGAAATGAAACTCTATCAGTTTGTGATTATTTTTGGAAGCTTGCTTTTGGTTATGGCACAAATCCCATCTTTTCACTCTCTAAGACACATCAACTTCGTGTCTCTCCTCCTTTGCCTTCTCTATAGTGCTTCTGCAGCTGCTGCCTCCATCTACATTGGTACTCTTCTTTACTTTAAAACTCATTACTCTTTGATCTTGTGCTAATTTGTAGGAGTGTGATTCTGTTAGGTTCAGGTCGAATCAAATCGGTTAGTTCGGTTTCGGGTAATTTGGGTAATTGAAAGTGTATCGAATTGAATTGATAAATTTCATTCGGTTCAATTATCGGTTAAAAAACTACCAACATTAACTGAATTTTATCGGTTAAAAAACTACCAACATTAACCGAATTTTGGTTCGGTTATCGATTAATTCGACTATAAAAATTTACCAACTTGTATGGTTAAACTGGATTATTTCATATAATTTTTTTTCCAGACATATTGAGACAATTTCGATTTATTCTGTTAGGGTAACTTCAGTTTAATCGGATATTTAATACATTTTCAAAATTGTTGTTTAAACTTGGATTTGTTTCGGTTTTGATTACAAAAATTAATTAATAGGTTTTTAAAATATAAGTCGGTTCGTGAACAAAACTGATCCGAATCAAAAGCTGAAAAAAAATTACTTTCATGTTGGTCGGTTAATTGAACCAAACCGAAACCTAATTGCATACCTACTAATTGGTATATGAATTGAACCACAAGCTTCTCTTTGAATATCAGGAAATAAACCAAATGGACCAGAAAAGGATTATGCACTAGTTGGTGACCAAGAAACCAAACTGTTTGGAATCTTTAACGCAATGGCTATTATTGCAACTACATACGGAAACGGAATTATACCAGAAATTCAGGTTACATAATCAACTTTATTGCAAAACATATTACTAGAATTTGATAGAATTGAATCTTATATGTTTGCAATATATACAGGCAACATTGGCTCCACCAGTAAAAGGAAAAATGTTCAAAGGATTGTGTATGTGTTACACTGTAGTAATAGCAACATTCTTTACTGTAGCCATCTCAGGATATTGGGCATTTGGTAATAAAGCCAATCCACTTATCTTCACTAACTTCTTAAAGACAGACACAAATCATTACTTAGTTCCTACTTGGTTTATCTTTCTCATCAATCTCTTCACTGTCCTTCAACTTCTGGCTGTTGCAGTGGTGAGTCGATATACATTTGTTATATAGATTCAGTTAGTCATGCAATTTTGGTTCATTTGGTTCGGATAGTTTTGTTAATCCGGTTTTCAAAATTTCACCGAAGAAAATAGTTCGGTTTGATTTTTGATTAATTTGGTTATTAAAATTTTACCAACATTAATTGAATTATATGGTTAAACCAAATAGTTTTGGATATTTCGGGCTCTTCGGACCGATTCGGATAATTTTGGTTTATTCGGTTCAAATAATTTCAGTTAGTTCCAATATTTTATATATTTTTTATTTTTTTGTTAAGATTTGATTTAATTTCAATTTATATTTTTTCTTAAAAGATGGAAACCGGTTTTTGATTATTGATTAGTTTAAGTATTATCATTTTACTAAAACTAATTGAATCATGTGGTGATATCAAAATTTTCGGGTTTTTCATAGCGATTCATATAATTTCGATTTATTTGATTTGTGTTAATTTCAGTTATTTCGGGTATTTGATTTATTTTTCAAATGTTTTAGTATTGATTTGGTATAATTTTGGTTTAGTTTTTTTTGTTGGCAATTTTGGTTTAGTTTCTTAAAATATTGAAATCACTAACCATTATGTTCGGCCAATCGAACTAGTAACCAAACCCAAACAAAATTCGAACCAAAAACCGAAAATTCCGGTTCGTTTCTAGAATGTTCGGTTCGGTTAGAAATCGTATTCAACATTTGTTTAACATTGGTACTAATCTTGAGTTATATTTTCAGGTATATCTACAACCTATAAACGATATCTTGGAAACTCTAACGAGTGATCCAACAAAGAAGGAATTTTCTATCAGAAATTTGATTACTCGGTTAGCTTCACGTTCTCTCTTTGTGGCGGTGGGTACAGTTTTTGCGGCGATGCTTCCATTCTTCGGAGATATAAACTCTTTGTTAGGTGCTTTTGGGTTTATGCCTTTAGACTTTGTTTTACCTGTTGTGTTCTTTAACTTCACGTTCAAGCCATCTAAAACAAGTTTCATTTTTTGGATTAATACTTTAATCGCTGTGGTTTTTTCTTGTTTGGGTGTGATTGCTATGGTTGCTGCAGTTAGACAGATTGTAATCGATGCTCATGCGTATAAGCTATTTGCGGATGTATAAAAAACATGCAGTGACTTTGTTGTTGTTGTGAATAGCGATTGGTGTTCAGGTTCACTTCAGATCTATTCGAGTTTCGAATTTTTGGATTAGGTTTTGAGAATTTGTTTGTTTCTTTGGTATAAGTTCATTACAAAAAAATTATACTAAAAGAATAGCATTATTGAAGTATTTATGGCAACCCCATAAATTTTTCTAAATTTTCTATTTGTTTTATTTATCTCAGTAGTTATACTAAAACTAGTTGCAAATATATATATATATATATATATTTAATTATTTTTGTTGATTACTTTTCATAATTTCATAATGTCAAACAATACTTATTATATATCTTAAAATTACAATTTAATTCTTAAAATCAATATTTAATTTATTAAACATCTAAAAATATTAAGAAAATTTTCTTAGCATTTGTAGTTTAACAATATTAATTTCCATAATTTTCCTTTGTTTTATTTATCTCATATATTAAACGAGTTATCAAATATATTTTTATTTTATTATTTATAATAAAATATTTTTTGTATGGTTATATTGTTAAAACAGTCTGATTTCCGATGAAAACGACAAATGCAAATTGACACCCGTCGGAATTTCCAACGGATTTTCGACGGAAACCCACTGTTACATAACGTTGGAAATCCGTAGGAAATTCCGACTCTTTAAAACATATTTTAAGTAAAAAAATTAGAATATATTTTTTCTATGTCCGTCGGAATTTAGGGTATTGAAACTCTAAACATGTAATTTGAAAAATTCAAACTAAAATAAACATATTACAATACTAATCAACATTATTAACTGATATATTCATTGTTAAAAATATAATTTGGAATTCATAAACTCCAATGTATTAAACTTCTTATATAACTTAATGGTAAAGTTTTCACATTTTGATGTTAATTTATCGTTTTAGAACATATACTAATGATATATATGTGTTATATCATTAAATGTTTCATAATTATGTTTAGGGTTTAAAACCAAAATTCCGACGGATTATGAAGACATACATAACCTTGTTTGATGCTGATTCCGTTGGAAATTCCGACAGACCGCGAAAAAACACGATCCGTGTGAAAATGTATTTTATGCGGCAATTCTTCCGCGAAATTTTAATGTCCGTCGGAAATCCGTCGGAATTCGACTGATTTCCGACGGATTTCCGACTTATTTCCGACAAACGCAAGAAAACCACGATCTGCATGAATTTTTTTTTTGCGCGGCAATTTTCCCGCAAATTTTTGGTTTTCGACGGGTTTCCGATGGATTTCTCCGTTTTAAATTTCAGTATAAAAAGAGCTCATCATCTTCTCATTCTTCACATCTCAAAATTATTAACTCTCTCCAAAAACACCTTCCATATCACAAAAACCTTTCTTATTTTTATTTTAGTTTATTTTAATAAAAATTATATATTTATATTTTCATTTTTTAATTTAAATTTTTAATTTATAATTTATATTTATTTAAAATTAAAGTTTATTATAATTTAATTTTAATTTTATATTATATTTTCATTTAAATTTTAGTTTTAGTTTACTTTTTAATTTTTTTAATTTTTTATTTAAATCTTTTATTAATGAAACTTTTTTTTTTAAAAAAAATTATTTATATTTCAAAAGAAAAAATTGTTTTTTAATCCAAAAACAAAATTCAGACGGATTTTCGACGACCTAAAATCCTCCGGAAATTCCGACGGAATATATCCATCGGAATTTCCGACGACTTAATTCCGTTGGAATTTCCGACAACTTCCGACGAAATAAATCCGTCGAAAATTCGTCAGTTTTTTTCCGACGGATGTGACTAATCACCCTGTTTTCTTGTAGTAACATTACTTATTAAAAATAATGATAACTTTTTTTGAAAACTTTATAAATAGAGAAGACTTCTGCAAACGTTTAAGAAGAGAAGTGATGTTTATACAATCTAAATATTTAATGGGTAAATCGAAATTTTGATTTACATCTATAGTTTTTTTATTAATTATTATTCATCGCATTTTGAATTGATCTTTTCTTAGAAGTTTCTTTAAGTAAAACTAATCTCGAGTTCAAGTCACTATTATTGAAATTGTTTCATACATGTATTTTCGAATTGTTCAATTGTGAGTTTTTGTGTGGATATTCAATTATATGGACTATCTCACGAATGTCTAATCTCTTGATAAAATTCTACATTATGTAAAAATATCTCACATAGAAAATTAGGAATTTTGTGGACTAATATATAATGTTCGTGATTCTTGAAAAGGTTTTGCGCAAATATTTGAGATTATTTCCATAGAATTCAGAATTTCTAAAAGAGGTTTTATACAATTTTATAACTTGATTTTAGAAAGACAAGGATGAAAAACTAAATCTAAATTTATATGTATACAAAAAAATTAGATACATACAACGACCTCAACACAATGACGGAATGGCCTATGAAGATAGAATTTTTCCAAGAAACCAAAAAATTTAACTCATCAAATTCACAAACTTTAAGAGCCTACAATAAAAACAATTTCAAAGATCAAGAAAAAATACAAATCACTCACTCAAGTGTCTACTTCTAAAAAAGACTTTCCTTTACACATGTGTTGCATCACTAAGAAACGTGTAGAGATCTGAAACACAATTGCTAGAATTTTCTGTTTCAACTTTAACTTTTGTTACTGGCGGAGAAGACGAAGCTTAGTTTGTAGCAAATCAGTCTATACCAAGAAATCATTTGGTTTAAGTTTGTTTTTTTGTTTGATTTTTCGATTCAGTTGGTAATGAGAAATTTGGTTTTAGGTAAATTCGGTGTCATTCAAACCTAATTTTACATTGGTTTAATTTTAAATAATTCAGTTTTATTTTGGTAGGATTTTAGAAAGAAAAAAAATATCTGAAAATACTCGAACCAAATAGATCCAAAATTATATAAATTACCTTAACTTATCCGAATTACCTAAAAATTTATTCGACTAAACTAAAAATTCAATTAATCTTTGGTGGAATTCTTGTAAATCAATTAATCAAATTACCCGAACCAATTTAATCGAATGAACCAAATTCGCATGACTAAATATATGAGTATATAATAATATACCACTCCGCACATGTAAGGTTTTTTTTTTGTAAGGTTTAAAAGCAGAAAAAGTAGGCAAACATGAGTAGAATTTTTTTTTTTCCAAATTTAAATTGCATGCGTTACGTACCATAAACTTTTACAGAAATTAAAATTTGAATTTGGATTTTAGTACTGCAAACTCAAAATGCATGCCTTTTACGCTAACATCCTAAGAAATAACGAAAGTGTTATAGTTTGATGATAGAAATAAGACAAAAAAAAAGGAAAGTGTTAGGTACGATGATCGGTTAATTTCACAGCAACGTGGTTCATTTCTTCATCTATTAAGGCCCCGTTCGTTTCTGCATCTGCATCTGCATCCAATATTTGCATCTGGATGCTGTATCTGGATGCTGCATCCAGATGTTGTTCGTTTTTGTATCTGCATACAACATCTGGATGTTGCATCTGGATGCAGCACTCATATGTTGTTCGTTTTTGTATCTGCATCTAGCATCTCAATGCTATAAATTCAATTTTTCATTAATCACGAAAAAGTGATTCCACGTTTTCGGAAAAAAAATGATTCTACATTTTTGGAAAAAAATATAATTCTACATTACGGAATTACGACTTTTCGAGAAAAACGCGGGATTGCGGTTTTTCGGGAAAACGCAGGATTGCGGTTTTTCGGAAAAAAATGCGGGACTGCGGTTTTTCGGGAAAAACGCGAGATTGCATATTTTGGGGGAACGCGAGATTGCAGCTTTTCGGAAAAAACGCGGGATTGCAGCTTTTC
>OVAU01000805.1:0-17753 GCA_900406315.1 Biscutella laevigata subsp. laevigata
CGTCTAGGTAGTTGTTGTGATGCTCATTTAGTCGACGTTTCTAATTATCTACTTAGATTGTGCACCGAATCTGAATCTATGTTAAAAGAATCAAAGACTGTTATTAGGAAGCTTTTTTTCTTGCTGCAGTCTCAAATGAGTTACATTTTGGTTGCAATATAGGGAACAATTTTCATTAAGCATTCTACATTTAGCATAGCTACTGTTATTTACCAAGTTATCGTTTTGCACTGTGAACTAGAGCAAAAAAGTTATAGTTACATTAATGCTTATGTTCAATGTTTATGAATTTGATTAATGCTTCTATTTAAGCTTCTGTTACATTAAGTGTTGTATAAGGTCTCTTGCTCAGGTAGTAAAGACGACGAGTATTATTGATGGAAGGAGCTGGAACTATGATCACTTCATATAGATTAACTTCCATTAGGGAGAAATCTTCTTTTTGATTAAAATGAAAGCAAATATACCACCATTGGTTTACAAATATTTTATATAGTAAAAAGAAAGGAAGCTAAAAGAAATCATAAAAAGATATGGCTTTTAAAGCCCAAAATGCCTAAAAGAAGCAACTTTAAGATGAACCGGGTTGTGCACAGATCGGGTCATTCTTCTTCTTAAGGAACTGGTTCATGGAAGGTCTTTCTCCTTCCTTGGGGATTCACACTTAGGCAAGGATGTGTTCATCTTAGCCTCATTAAAATATGGTCTAGAAAACCCATTGGGATAAAACTAGACCTAGGAAAAAGAGTACTAATTTGGACACCTCTAAGGTGATCTATGACTTGAACTCCAAGGTTATGATGACTTGAATGATCTCCATTATGCCCCAAATGTTGCAAATGATCTTCAAGTCTCTCCAAGATAGTCATCAAATTTGGGTGAAGTCCATGTGCAAGTTTCGGGTCAGACTTGTCCAAAATGCCACTTTTAGCTCCAAGCTTGAGGCTTGTCATTCTTATATCATCCTGCTCTTCTTGAAAAATATTTGTCCTCAAATCTACTTTACCCATGAGTAATGTAGCATCTCAAGATGGTGGTCTTGATGCTCCAAGGAGGTGCTGGTCGTGGCCTTGCCAAGATGACTTCGGCTTGGATTATCCGTGTGCAAGGGGCACAAGTTGCAGCTTCATGACGGCCTACTAATGTTGGTGGTAAGTCTATGACCGCTAAATTAATGCTTGGGACCTTCCAAGTGGGAAGTGGTCCATCGGTAAGGGCCTCATATTGCTTCGGGTCGGAGTCAAGTCCCCTAGGCCGTGATGGAGCGGTTAGAGCTCCAAATAATGGTTCGCATCTATTCATGGCCGTATGGCATAGTGCTCTCTTGGACACTCCTTTAGACCTTAAAATTCATCCATGTTATAAGCAAAGGAGGATGATTTAAAGTATGAATTCATCAACATAAATCCCAAGTCAATATAGTGGATAACATTAGCTAAGTTAAAATTGACTAAGATAAGGGAAAAAGTGGGCTTAGCCGTGTGGGTGATTATGCGAATCAACCCATGAGGAAGGTGGAATCTCAAGGAGGCGGTGTTGAGGAGCCAAGTAGGGGCTGGTGGTGTCGTGCCAAGGAGTACTCTTCTTGAGCCATGAGGAACCCAAGGATGTGTAGATGCGGTGATAACTCCAAGAGAGGCACGAACTTAGATTGTGCCAAGATGATCTCTTAAGGCATGAGCCGTGAGTGTATGGCACAAGCCTTAGCTCCATTGTTGAGTGGTTTTGGTATGAAACTCTTAACATCTAGGATACACTTCAAGTGCTCGGATTCTTCATCAATGAGTCTCATACTTCTCTTAGATGCTCCTTCTCCTTCTTCATGACCTAAAACTTTCTCAACTCTCTTCGAAAGGAGTATTAAATCAAACAATCATTAGCACAAACATGATTAAGGAGTATAGGGTTAGAGATAACCAAGTGTTTGGATTGATCTAACTTAGATCGTGTGTTCGGCTTAAGCGAACAAAATTGGTCCTTAGAAACTTCTTATTCGGTTGCCATTGGGAATATTATCCCACTTGTTTTCTTGAACTTCCGAGGTATAACTCGCCAAACACAAGGTCAAGAATCTTGGATGTGCCTTGCTTCGTAGAGTGTGCATGGTCTTCTCCGAATATCGCTTGGGAAGAGTGCTCAATCACATGTTCTCCTTGTTCATGTTTTCCTGAAGTGTTCTCAACTAACTTGGCAATAGACGCATGGTTCAAATGATCGTTAGCAACAGCATATGAAGCTTCTCCTTGAGTAATTGCCTATAGAATGGATTCTTGGAGACAAACTTGATCAAAGATTCTCGACTTGAGACATCTAAATATCCATCTTCATTTTCCATATACTGTCTTTGACGTCTTGGTTGTCTCATTGGTCTTTCTCTATGATCAAAGTGACCTTCTTCCTCATAACATCTTCTTCCCTCGAACCATTCGGCTTGTTGTCTCGGGTGAGGCCCTCTAGGTGGTCTCCACTGTCTCTCCCTTTGTACGATAGGATCAGCAACATAAGGGTCTTCATCACGGTCTGGTACATGCCTCGGAGGAGGCGGAGGATGTGGCGGTGGTAGAGGAGCCTCGGGTGCTCTAGAAACCATGTGAGTTCTCACTAAGTCTTCGAACTTTCTTTCCATCATTCTCATGAGGACATTAGCATAGGGTTGATCATGTAACTCATTATAAGCATTAACAATTTCAGGAGGATCAAAATGAGCCATCGAATCAAGCACAAATCGAAAAACGGTGGAAATTGCACTAATTGGCCAAACTCCAAAAACTCCTATTTCCACATCTTTTTCCGAAAACTTCCTTCTTCAACCTCGTAGATAAAGAAAAAAGAAGACCAACAATAAGGTTTTGGACTCCATTTAAACAAAGTAGCAAGATCAAACAAGTTAAGATTTAGGCCATTTTCCCTCAAGTAAAGTTGACAACTTTTAAATACAAACTTAAGAGCATGTCCATTGGAAGATCTAAGAGAGGTTTTTATTATTAAAAAAATGAAAATAATTCAAAATAGGAAAAAGAATGAGAGAAGTGGTTCTAGAAAGAGAGTTTTTAGATACTTGTATAGAAGGGTTCTAGCCACTTGTCCACATATTATTGGTTCATTTTGCTTTACCATTTTTAAATTAATTAAAAATCTTAAATGTAATAATAATAATAATAATAATAATAATAATAATTTATTCATAAGATACTATTTTTTAGATACTCATTGATGGACATGGTCTATTAACCACGAAAGTTGAAAACTTATAAGAAAGATTGAAAATTTAACCACACAAAAACTCAGAACGATTTAGATCTTAAAGGATCTTGAAAACCTAAGAACAAAAATCTTGTAAAAAACTAAAAAGTTGAAATCTTTTTGGGGTTTTCTATTTATGAAGCAAGCAAACAACCTAAAAAAAGCTAAAACTCACTCAACAAAATCAAAGCAAGAAAAGGGTGAAATCTTTTTGTGGTTTTTGTTTAGATCTAAAAGCAAAAACAAGGCAAAAACTAAAAAGAAGAAAACTTTAAGCAAAAGAAGAAGAAACTTTCTGATTTTCGGCATGGATACTCTTCAAGTGGCTCTGATACCACTTGACATAACTTTCCTTCATGAATGGACCAGGTTAAAGAGATCTATCATTTAGCCATGGAGAAGCTAAAAGATCCAAGCTTGGATCTTGGTGTTGTGGAGCTTCAAAGGCAGTGAGACTTCTTGGGGATCTTCTATGGTGAAAATGAAGGGGTGTTGATGAAGAAGACTCGTCGAAAATCGGAAAGGAGAAGGAATGGTGGATGATGAGAGAATCTGTTAAGAGGAGAACTAGGTGGAGATGGACAACAACTATGGTGGGGAGAGTGAGGGTTTGACCATGATGGAATGATGCACGAAATGAGGGGAAATTATGGGGTGAAGAGGGTTTCCAAAGGATATTACACACTTTTATAGATAAACTTCCATTAGGGAGAAATCTTCTTTTTGATTAAAATGAAAGCTAAAACACCAAATTTAGTTTACAAGGAGTTTATATAGTAAATAGAAAGGAAACTAAAATAAACTATAAAAAGAAATGGCTTTTAAAGCCCAAAATGCCTAAAAGAAGCAACTTTAAGATAAATCGGGTTTTGCACGGATGAGAACATTCTTCTTCTTGAGGAACCGGTTCATGGAAGGTCTTTCTCCTTCCTTGGGGATTCACACTTAGACAAAGATGTGTCCATCTTAGCCTCATTAAAACCCGGTCTAAAAAACTCATTGGGATAAAACTAGACCTAGGAAAAAAAGTACTAATTTGGACACCTCTAAGCTCATCCATGACTTGTGCTCCAAGGCAATGATGACTTGAATGATCTCCATGAAGCCCCAAATGTTATAAATAATCTTCAAGTCTCTCCAAGATAATCTTCAAGTTCGGCTAAAGTTCGTGTGCAAACTTCGGGTCAGGCTTGTCCAAACTTGAGGCTTGTCATTCTTATATCACATCCCAAGAAAAAATCTAAACGCCTAACTACATGGTACGACGATATGCTATGTAATATCTTCAAAAAAGACTGAGCCGAATGTCCACAAGAATCTTCTGTTGACAGTGAAGTTTACATTCTGTTTCTGGTCAACATGGAACCTCAACAAGCACTGGGTTGGTTGGTTGATAAACCTTCAATTGTCATTCATTCAGGTACTTGATCCCGATTAAGACTTGTTTACTGAGAAGAAACTTCGTTCGTGCTTGGAACATTTAGTCCAATCACTACCACACGTCATAAAGAAATTGTGTAGCTTCAAAAACTGCATCAACTGTGACGTCACACCATACTTTGTACAACAAACTACTAATAGCAAGTGCAATGCTAAGAAACAAATTAGGTTCTTAAGCTTTAATTAATCAAAAATAGTATTAAGAAACTCATGAAGAGACTTTAGAATTTTAAACAAAAAAGAGGGCTCTAATGATAAAATTAATTTGAGGTTCTTAAGATTAAAATATTATATTTTTAAAAAATTATAATATTTGAAATAAAATGAAATTTATTTAAATTTCTTTAAATTTATAACTAATTTCATAACATATAACATATAATTATAAATAAAATAGAATAAAAACATATTATAAAAAGAAGTACATATTTAAACGGGTAAAAACGGTTAATTCTAATCTTGATTCTTGCCGAACTTGACCCAAATATTCAATTAAATAATGATAATGAGCAAATAATTTCGTGAATATTATATATCCTCTGAAATTTAATAAATTTAATTTTAAAAATAGGCTAAAGTATCTCTAACCGACAAACTAAGATATTAAATAAAAGTATTCAATTCAATAATGATAATGAAATAATTATCGTGAATATTGATATATCTATCGATAATTTGAATGTAAACTAAATATCTTTTGCTATAACTATCGTGAATATTGATATATTTATCAATAATTTGATAATATTTTAAATGTAAACTAAATATATTTTGCTAGCTATATTAAATAAAATTATATTTTATTAAAGTTAAAGTATTTTTATTATAAAAATACCCGTGTTGAACGCGGGATGAATTTTTTCTTCATATGGCGAATTGAAAAAAAGGCCATTCTGTGATCGCCACGTGGCGTTTCTTCCTCCCTTCCAAAGTTTCTTTCTGAAGAAACGTTTCTTCTTTGAGGAAACACTCATCTAATATTTTAATATTTTTTCCTAAAAAGATGAGCCAAGAAACACAAGAAAAATTTGCGTTGACGGTGTTCTAAAAATACAAAAACGCATGTGGTGGTGGTGACTACGGACCCGCCACCATCAAACTCATGGAGATGGATGTATATGGGTCAACACATGCTGCAATGGTTGACCTAAACGAGGAAATGGTGGACGCATTGAAGAAGCAATATGTTCAAGACATTTATGTTGACTTACTTGTGATTTTGTATTCGTATTTATTTTACTACGCCCATATCTAGGTGCTTGACAAAATTTACATTTATCCCATTTTTTCATATTTTCTAAAAGATCATACAATTATCGATACACACGTCAATATGGGAGACCTAAATTACGCATCATTTTCTCTATCTCGTAATATGAATCCGTCACTTGGTTTTTGTCTGACAAAATATATGTAATTAGTTGAGCTCAACCGTCTACGCATTTTTCAGCCATATTAAAATCTACATTTAGGTTCATGTATCGAGTCGCAACAGATAATTGTGAATGCCCTTCTTGACAACCATCATACAATGGTTTTTTAAGCTTTCAACATGTTGTAAAAACAAAAATTGTCTACTCGTTTAGGTCTTTTAGAGTTTGATAACCGTGATAATTAATATGATCTTGGTTATCAAGGACAAGAGTTTCATTAAATGCATCATTACCATCTCCACATATATATCACCCATATTATTACCAACCTCGTCTTGATCACTACGACTTGGTTGATTGTTATTTACATTATAGCTTGTTCCTATATCAACACTCAATTCCTTCCCATGTTTGTACCAAACGTAATGATTTGGCATGAGTCTTCTATTTAATAGATGCGTCTAAATTTTACATCCAGTAAGAAATTTATCGTTCTTTCAACTAGTACAGGGACAGTAAAACTTACCCACGCTACTTTGCGCTATTAGCTGATTTCTTTCCATATAATGAATTCTTCTACTCTGATAGAAAACTCGGCGGAAATGTTGTTATAAGGATTTGCAATATCTTTTTTTAATCGCTCGTTATGTTTTTTTTCTTTGCAAATCATCATGCAGATGGGGGAGTATATATAAACAAAATTTGCGACTATATTTGCCACTCCATAAGGGGTGGTATAATTTAGCTACACCTACCCCAATCGCGATTTTCATGTGTATTAACCATATTTTTGCAATCACTTTGCCACTCCACTGCCACTTTTGACCGTAGTCGCACATTAGTCTCAAATTTGTGCGACTACAAACAATGTGCGACCACATGTGTGACTACGGTATTGTGACTACCATCATTTGTTACTCATTAGTCGCAGATATTGGGACTCCGCCCAGGGAGCCGCTAATTTAGTTGCACATTTGCGACTCCACATGAACACTCGCATATTAGGGACTTTTTGGGACAACGATTTTGGAGTTACAGATTATTCCTACTTTAGTCGCAAATGAGTCGCAACTATTTGCAACCACACACGTAGTCACAAATCGTAGTCGCAAATCGTAGTCGCAAATCGGTTGTTTTATTGTAGTGATATCTTATATACTAATTGAAGAGACATTACTCTTATATGTCACTCATTGAAAAAATTAACGAACACATCATTAAATCGAACCAATTAAATATTATATTAAAATCAAAATCTTCATATTTAAAAGGAATTTTTAGAAATTCTCTGATTTAGATGATTGTCAGTCAGCATTAAAAAAATTTGAGAGATGAGAGAAAACCCTCTTGGGAACTTTCCCAAAAACAAACTTTTTCTTCAAGATTTTCAAATTTCTTCGTAAGAATTTTCAAAATCTTCACATAATCTCAACCTTTTTCTTCCAAATCTTCACATAATCTCAACCATTTTCCAGTTTTTTCTAATTTTACTCATATTTCTTCCCATTTACTTACTTCCAGCCTAATGCTGAGAAAGTCTTAAACTTTTCTTTCTAGCAAGATCTGGAGAAAAGGAAAACGGGAAGATAATTCAAGATTGAAGAAGATCTAATCCACCCAAGAATAAACAAGATCTATATAATTCTAGCATTATGCTAATACTTTAAAACAAAACTGTTGAAGAGGAATAAAAAAGTGTTCTCTCGTTCGCAGATCCAGAGCTCAGCTCCTCCTTAGATCCGCCACTAAATTTGTCTTCGACGGACTCGAAGTCTTTCCTGCTCCAGGAAACAAAGTCTCCTCCAAAGAACTCAACCTCTCACATGAAGATTCTATAATTTTGTATAACAAAGTCAAGTACAAGCGTTTTTACCAACAAGAGAGGAGAAACGATAACTCATATTTGAGCATATTCACTTGCTTCAAACCACTGCATCTACTCAAAATCAGCAAATTTAACTTTCTGTTAAGGCTTAATTTTACTCAAAGTACTATACTCTAGCTTAATGCTAAGATCTTCAAAAAAGCTGAAAGAATTAACTGGTTTTGTTTTCCGTTTTTGACCCTGAAGAACAAGAATCAATCGAAGCTCAAAATCGACTTGACCCTGAAGAGTTAATTGGTTTGGTGTTTGGCGCTGGCGAAACTTTTCAATAGGTGAATAATCAATCTGGCCATTGTTGTTAAGTCTCGTGACCATGATTTTGTGGTCTCTATGCCTCGTAACACCTTTAGTCTTTCTCATTCCAAAAAAGATGGTTTATTTCCAAGTATTCAACAAGAAATTTTTTTGAATTTCCCCAACATTGGGTTTGGTAAACAAAAACTTCACTGATTTTGGGTATAGAATTTATTTTGGCGAGACCAATATGAATGTGCTAGTTTGGAATTGTCAAGGAGCGGGAGCCCAATTGATGAGAAGACATCTAAAAGACCTCCACATATGTTTCGTCCTACTTTTTTATTTTTATCAGAGACAAAAAATAATCGTTATTTTCTGCAAGATTTGCAAGTGAATTTCAATTTTGACCAGGTTTGTACGGTTGACCCAATAAGGCGAAGCGGCGGATTAGCTTTATTTTACATGGATGAGCCTCAAATATCTATAACTTACTCAGATAATCTCTTGATTGACATAGAAACCAAGGTAGAAGGCCACAAGGTTTCTATGACTTTTGTTTACGGAGATCTGATGGTAAAGTACCGAGAATTAGTTTGGGAGAGACTAACTCGCTTGAGCTTCACTAGAGATCATGCATGGTTCATGATAAGGGACTTAAACGAGATCACAGGAAACCACGAGAAAAGAGGAGGGACAACACGTGCGGAAGCCACCTTTCTCCCTTTCCTCACTATGCTAGACAATTGCGGAATGCCACACTTTCCCCCACAAAGGCAATTCCTTATCTTCGGTTGGGAGAAGATATAACGGCAAAGTCAAATGTCGTTTAGATCGCGTGATCGGGAATGAAAACTGGCATCATCTATTTTCCCACACTAATGTGGAGTATCTAAAACTTTGGGGTTCTGATCATTGACCCGTTCTGGCAAGAGTTTAGTCGTTTATAAAACATAGGAAGAAAAACTTGAACTTTGATAAGAGATGGATAGGAAAACTAGAATTTAAAGAGGCAATGACTGCGGGATAGAGGGATTTTAATGGAATCTCACGTCGAGATTTCCATTCGAAAATCTCCTATTGTCGACGCAATATCTCCTCTTGGAAGAAATTAACACCTACTAATACGGCAAAATTAATAGAGGAGTTAAAGAAACAGATTGGCACAGCTTTAGAAGACGATAACACCACAGTCCAAGATGTTGAGTCTCTTCGCAGACATCTTCATGCAGCTTTTCAGGAGGAAGAGGTTTTTTCGAAGCAGAAAAGCAGAAACCATTGGCTTAAAGAATGAGATAATAACACAAAAATTTCCATGCTACAACTAAGCAGAGACGGGACCGAAAACGCATCACATGCCTCATAGATCAATATGGAGCTTGGGTAGAAGACGAGAAAAGAATTGAGAGAGTGTCCACTTCTTACTTCTCCAAGCTCTTCAAGTCTAACCAGTCTTTAAACCTTGAAGACTCCCTCCAGTACATTACCGAGAAAATTTCAGCACCAACAAATGCTCGTTTGATAGCAGAACCTACCATTTAAGAAATAAAGGAAGCCGTATTCACATTTAATCCTGATAAAGCTCCAGCTCCACACGGTATGACTAGTATATTCTAGTAATGTTTTTTGGTATCTGGTCGACCGAGACGTCATCGATATAGTTAAGGATTTCTTCGTTTCAGGGCGGATGGGCTCGAGACTCAACCAAACGAATAAACGTCTTATTCCAAAGAAGAATAAACCAAGACACATGACAGAGTTCAGACCCATCAATCTTTGCAACGTAAGTTACAAGATCATCTCAAAAATTTTAAGCAAGAGGCTGAAGACAACCTCCCGAGTTTGATTTCGGAGACTCAATCAGCCTTTATGGCTAGACGTCTGATCACAGACAATATAGTATTAGCTCAAGAGAACTTTCATGCCCTCCGCACTAACCCCATGTGTAGATCGATATACATGGCCATCAAAACCAATATGAACAAAGCCTATAACAGAGTTGATTGAAAATTCTTAGCGGCGCTAATGCTCAAGTTGGTTTTCTCGGAAAAGTGGGTCAAGCTCATTATGGCGTGCATCTCCTCGGTCTCGTACCAGATTTCGATCAATGGGCAACCAAGATTGAGAATTAAGCCTTCAAGAGGGATTCGGCAAGGGGACCCACTTCCATCCTTTTTATTCATCCTTTGCACTGAGGCGCTCATCTCCCTCCTCAAACGGGAAAAACACGAGAAGAAGATTTCTGGTTTGAAAATAGCAACCTCGAGCTCGGCGGTCTCACACTTACTTTTCGCCGATGACAGCCTATTTTTCTGTAGAGCGGAAATCCCGCAATGTGCGGAGATCCTAAAGATTATCAAGATCTATGGAGACGCATTAGGCCAAGTCTTCACTTTTCTTTGGGAACAAGGTAACCTCAGAGGTCCGTCGGGCCATAAAGTCCGCCCTGGACATTACAAACGAGGGCGGCATGGGTATGTATATCGGTCTTCCAGAGACCATGGCTGGATCCAAGAGGAAAGTTTTCGCTTTTGTCCAAGACAAGCTAAACAAACGAGTAAGCACTTGGTCAGCAAAATTCTTTTCTAAGGGTGGGAAAGAGATCCTAATTAAATCAGTAGCACAAGCACTTCCGGCATATGTTATGTCTTGTGTTCTCTTACCCAAAGGCATAATAAATAAATTAAAAAGCGCAATCGCACAATTTTGGTGGAGCAGAAGACATGATGGTCGTGGCTTACATTGGGTTGTGTGAGACATTGTGTGCATTCCACAAGAAGAAGGTGGTATGGGTTTTAGATACTTACATGATTTTAACATAGCACTTCTAGCAAAGCAGCTCTGACGTTTGATTCATTACCCATTGTCCCTCCTGGCAAGAGTCCTTAAGGATCGCTACTACAAGAACTCTTCTCCGCTAGACGAGTGAGATATCTTTTCCCCATCTTATGGGTGGCGAAGTATCATAGCAGCGCGGCCTCTTCTGAGACATGGTCTCCGGCGGACAATAGGCTATGGGGTCGAAACGAAGGTGTGGAGTGATCCTTGGCTCCCTTCGAAACCACCCAGACCTCCATATCCCCTATCATAACACCAACTTAGAGACTCCGAACTAAGCGTTCGAGACCCTTGTAGGGCAGGAACCAATGAATGGGATACTTCACGGATTCAGGAATTAATACAGCCTAAGGATTGCACACTAATTTTAGGGATGAGACCGAGTCATAATAATTCTCGTGATGACTACTTGTGGGCTTATGCAAAGTTTGGAATCTATTCGGTGAAATCAGAATATGATCTGTCACAGCAGGACAACTATCTCCATCCTATCCTCAGGAGCCCCCAAACCAAGCTTCAAGCATCTTATTAGCCAAGTTTGGAAGACTCAGACTTCGGGGAAACTTAGACATTTCATGTGGCAAGCGATCACAAGATGCATCCCGACTTGCGAGCAATTGACATTTAGGCATTAGGGAGTAGACAAGAGTTTCCCGCGATGTTGTGCATCGGAGAAAACTATTAATCACCTTCTCTTTGAGTGTCTCTCATCTCTCCAAGTATGGGCCTTTTCAGACTTTCCGTCCATTCTGGGTTGCTTCCCGAGTACATCTTTGTATTGCAAAATGGATTTCCTCCTTATGAGGACATAAGGGGTAGGTATGTCTATTACCAAGAGGGACTCCTTTCCCTGGTTACTATGGTACATCTGGAAGACGAGAAATGACAAAATTTTCAATGGGAAAGACGTCTCAGCCTTAGATACCCTCCAATTAGCTACTCTTGAAGACGAAAATTGGAGATTAGCTAACCAAAAGAAAGATGATGAAGATTTGGAAGACGAAGATACTCCCGACCAAGACACTAGCTTACCCACCTTAGCCCCCTAAGGAAAATTTGTCAAATTTATGCTTCTTGGATCAATCATGGGCAAATTTGTGGCATAGAGTGGTGCCTAAGGGATAACGGGGAATGCTTAGTGAAGGAGCGAAAGCTTACCTATGCAGTCTATCCGCTCTCCACGCTAAGTGGACGGGTTGCTTTGGGCCATGAATTGTCTAAGAGAACGAAGAACCCCACCTATTACCTTCGAGACGGATTGTGCGGATATAATTAAGATGATCGAAGAGCCAGATGACTGGTCATCTTTCAAAACCAAACTGGACTTATTCTTCCATTTGAAGGAACCTTTTATTGATTTTCGACTTATTTGGATTCATGGGGACCAAAATGTTTCTGTTAATGCTCTCGCCAAAGGAGCACGAGCACGGGGACTCCCTTTTTCCCATGTAAATCATATATTTCAGTTGGGATCGATCTCTGGATTACCCCAACCGACCAACTTTGATTTTTAATGAAGTTAGATGAAAGAAACAAAAAATTAGAGCTATATGTGATATTAATCTAAAAGGCATAATTTTTTCTCTCTTTTAATGTATAAGATGTGCACTTAACACGTGACCTTCAATGTTACTCTTTTTATATAAGATGATATTTAATGAATAAAATTCAAATCTAAAGAAAATTTGGAATATATCGATTCATATATATATCCTAGATTCAATTAATATCTAAAATTATTTTAAAAATTCATAATATTGATGTACTAATTTATATCTAACTTTTATATATTTAATTAATATTTAATTGTAATATTATAAACTATTATATAATTTATATTTAAAAAATTTAATTTACAAATATATTTATCGGTGTTGGTCTATTCTAGTAACTAACTATTTTAGATTCATAGTTATAATTTTAGATACTATACTATAAATAAAATTTATATTTGTAAGTATATAATTATACTTCAGGTGGATCCTCATTCTATTCTTATTGTTTTGGTTCGGATTCAGATCCAGATCCAGCTGAAAAGTAGGTTCCATTGGGTAATTAGAATAATTTAGATTCTATTCAATACATCCTAATTCGGTTGATTCTGGTTCGACATATCCGAATATTTTGTCGCACCATAACTCTCACATCTTTATGAGATCAAACAATTAAGAGGAATCTGCTACTCTACACCCGAAATTATTAAAATTAATCAATAAAGAAGTACAAGACTTGCAAGTTCAAAACCTTTTATAGAACTGACAAACAAGGCTCTGAACTTCTCAACAACACTTTATTAATTCTCCAAAAACAACAACAACGAAAAGGGAAACTTATTGGTAGGTTTGATGAAACTTAGGTATATTTACAAACACAAGAAAGAGAAGAAGCTTGAGGGGACAATTTCTTACAAAACCCACCAAGACGAAACCCGTTAGAGATGCAATATTTGTTGCAATGTGGTAATTTCACACAATCTCCTGCTACGTATAACCATTCTTGCCGAGCACTCTTCCCATCTTGTACTTCTTCAGTAGCTGTTTTACTGGCCATAGTTCCAACTGCAATAGTAGCATTCATTCCCCTTAAAAGAATTACTTTTCCAAAAGAAGAAGACAAGAACTTAACCGTAGAAAAGTAACATATTCTATTATCATACCTGAAATCAGAAGAGCAACAATGTTTACAAAGAGAAATAGGTAAATGAACTTCAATGCCATTCTTTTCTTGCTTAAATGCTCTGTTCACTCTTTAGTGTGCCTTTGAATATTGTGCGCTTAATGTTCTTTTGATTATACCAAAATGCATTATTTATATCCATACTAAATTACTTTTATTTATTTTTATATACCTTTAGCTTATATCCTTTTCCTACCAAATAATTTCGACCTGTAATAGTGCGGAACCACACTAATATAGAATTGATAATAGCAATACCTAGCAGATATGATAATCTAATAATTACATAGATTTAGGGAGATGATTATAGACGACCATTAATATAGAATTAAAAAGAAGAGATAATGGGTCATTAATCATTGCATGAATTGGGGAGAGATTTCGGATCTACCTTTGACTATTTGCTCTCTACCTTTCACTTGTCCAGAAATTGTTTTGTAGATAAAGTCAAAAGCCGATGACAAAAGAAAAACATAAAGTCAAAAGCATGAGAGAGAAAGAAAGAAGAAGAACGAAAGTAAGTAAAAAGTACGAAAAAGGAAAATGGAAAAAGAAGTGTTTAAATCTCTGTAACTAAATGGATCCTTCAAAATCTTCTGACAGTATAGATCTCATTCATACTTTGAGGTCATGCTCACGAGAGGATAATGCATGCGACGAGGTCACGAGGGTGAGCATCAGAAAAAATATTCACATTATGTCAAATTTCAAAATTTTCAATTTCAATATAGATGAAGTATATGTCGAAAATATGTTGAACTTTTGAAAATTTATTCTCAATAATTTTCTTATGGTTAATGGTTGTAGAAGAAGATAAGCGAGGAATAAGTTAGAAAGACATAATTATGTTTAGTAACTTTAGGCTTATTTTTTACTATAGTTATTGTGAATTGTGATTAATGTTATTACACTACAAGAAAATAGGTGTATTTCCAGTCGATTAAAATGTCGTCAAAAATTTCAGGCATATTCTTACGGAGATTCGATAACGATTGTGTTATTGGAAAGACATTGGAATCCGTCAGAAATTTTTTACGGTTTGTATATGTTACAGGTTTCCGACGGGTTTTCTTATGGTATTTGACAGTTATTCCAACGGCTGAACTATTGTTTGAATTACATGTTCCCATAAGGCAAAACTTCGGTCTGAATTTCCCCGCATGACGGGGGAAAATATTCAAATGTTCAAACAACAAGATTTGTAGATTGGTTGTACGAATTTGTAAGTATCATCACTTCTATTTTTAATGGGCAATAAATATTTTTAAGAAACTAACTTGTTCGAGTTTGAAATGTACATGTTCAAACATGGAAAAGGCAGAATAACCAAGTGCCCGTATAATTGTTAGATTTGGTTCATCGTTCGTTACGGGTTTGGTACCTGATAAGTTGGTTTTTACCCAACCACTCATATGAGATTAGAAGAGTGGGTAAAGACTTGTTCAGGATGATCGGTGATTGATCGAGTTAAAAATGTCGAACCATCCCAGGATTATGCCAGAACAAAAAATTCTCTAGAGCGTTTAATAAGTCTAAGCAATGGAGGCTTCACTATCACTAAAGCTATCCTAAACAGATATTTAAATTAAACAGATATTTAAATTAAGAAAGATAGGTCGAAGCAGTAAAAGCAGTCAGCACAAGCTGGAACTTTTCTGTCAGGCTCCGAAAGAAGGTGTTCAAGAAGCATATCTTGTAGAACCCATGATGGGGACACTTGATAGTGGAGGAAGTGAAACGGTCTCAGGACTCATCGAAGCTTTTCATTGCCTTCAGAGTAAAACCCGAAATTTCGCTCCTAAGATTTGATGTCCGAGTTGGGGAGAAGAACTTTGTGACGAACTCCTTGCAATCAGTCCAAGTGGTGATTGAATCCCTTGGAAGTCTGACTTCATATTGGTGAGCAGCACCACCCAGAGAGAACGAGAACAAACGGAGTATTAGCGCGTCCTCAGAAACCCCGTTGAGCTGAACTGTGCTACGGAGNGCAATCAGTCCAAGTGGTGATTGAATCCCTTGGAAGTCTGACTTCATATTGGTGAGCAGCACCACCCAGAGAGAACGAGAACAAACGGAGTATTAGCGCGTCCTCAGAAACCCCGTTGAGCTGAACTGTGCTACGGAGTCTATCAAACGTGTTCAGGTGATCCAAAGGATCGTTCCCCGGGAGACCGTGGAACTAACTGCTCTGGATCATGGATATGAGGCTGGTCCTGATCTCGAAGTTGTTGTTGTTGATTGTAGGCGGGCGGATGCCGGTCTTGTGGCCCCGAGTATTGGGTGCATCATGAGCACCGATAGTGTCAGGTAGATTGACCTGAGCATTTGCTTGGGCGGGTTGTGGTGGGATCTGAGCATCTGTCACTCGAATGCCTTAATATCAGACTGAATTGGCAAAAGATTTGAAGGTCCCCGAGAACGAAGGTTCATGCACCTGGAACAGAAGGGAGCAAGACAAACACAAGATTAGTAAACTGAAAAGTAAACTTAGACCCTAAAAGACACAAAAAAACTACTGCTAGCAAAAATCCGAGTTTGGCAACGGCAGCAATTTGATAAGTTGGTTTTTACCCAACCACTCCTATGAGATTAGAAGAGTGGGTAAAGACTTGTTCAGGGTGATCGGTAATTGATCGGGTTAAAAATGTCGAACCATCCTAGGATTATGCCAGAACAATAAATTCTCTAGAGCGTCTAATAAGTCTAAGCAATGGAGGCTTCACTATCACTAAAGCTATCCTAAACAGATATTTAAATTAAGAAAGATAAGTCAAAGCAGTAAAAACAAGTTAAATAACAATTTACAAATTTAGATAATAAAGATCTAAGCAGATGACCAAGCAGTTGATTTCAGGAGAGAATACTTAATTCTAGGTGCTTAAATTCAACAAATCAGACGATCTCAGGTTTCAGGGTTTTCTAATTTGGGTCAACTCACTCTCGTGACGGAGATCCCTAACCTAATTAGGAAGCAATCACAATCTCTTGCTAACTGCAAACAAATCAAGAAGCAATAACATTACCCATCTATAAGACAATCCTATTAACATGCATGAAGTACAAAATTGCAAAAATCATCGCATGCTAAATAGTTTGGTATGAAAATCTTAAACAACCACTCAAAACAATAATTCAATCTCTTGATATTAAAAACCTAAGCATTCCATAATACTTGAACAAAAGACTAATATCACTTCCCAGGCTTATGAGTCTTCTTTAGATCTAGGTTAATTTGGCCAAAATCAATCTAGTCAATAAGAGCATCTTATGAGATTAAGATACTTGTGATTCTAAGCCTTTAAACACCCTAAATCTTGTCAACTCTCCCTAATCTAACATAATCACCCACTTAGGAGATGAACTATTCTTTATTCATGAAGAAACCACAAATTTCCATAAGGAATATAGATCTCATAACAAATTTAAGTGAAAGATTAAGAGAGAAAACAGATAACAATAAGAAATCCAACAAAATTAAAACAAGATTATGCAATAAAACTTAAGAACAAGAGTAGTTTTAACAAAATATCAAATTAGAACAAGATAGAAAATTAAGGGTGGCTCTCTCTGGGGTTTATAAGATAAGACAGTATTTATAATGTTCCAAAATGAGGAGAAAACGAGCTGGTCAACCCTAAAACGCAGGGTTGACTTTTCTGGTTTTGTCTTGGATCGACCAACGCTGTTTGATCCTCTCCGTCGATCCACAAAGTTTGGACCTTTGGACGTCTGGATCGACCAAGACTGGTCGATCCTCTCCATCGATCCAGAAATGGAGCGCCTTTCTTCTTCTGGATCGGCCAAGCTTGGCCGATCTTTTCCATCGATCCAGAAAGGTTGCACCTTTGATGTTCTGGATCAAGCAAGGTTGGTCGATCTTCTCCATCGATCCAAGTTGGCTCCTTTTCGTTTTGGTCTAGATCGAGCAGCTCTNCCCGATCCAGATGCTTCTTGATCCATTCTTCAAGTCTTGAATTCCCTTGATCGATCTTTGAAGCTAATTTGGTTGATCCTTGGTCTCCTTGCACTACAAGAAAACACAGGATTAGCGACCGCAGTATTGG
>OVAU01000807.1:6392-17733 GCA_900406315.1 Biscutella laevigata subsp. laevigata
AATGATCCTACAGAAGAAGAGACAAAAGCAAAGCCTATCAGTTCTCGGTCAATTTCTCTAGAAATAATCCTCTACTTTCCTGCGAAATTCAACAAGTTACCTTGATCTTCTGGGAGATCCATAGGCCAACATCTTGTAGAAGTTTGTTTCCAGAGGCATCTTTGAGAGTAGTGGACTGTTCTGTGCTTTCAGACAATAGATCTTGTCCAGCGCCTTCTGCGATCACAATCACCATGTGACCACTCTCCTTTAGCCGCTTCTCAATAAATTCCAATAACCCGCCTTCACCTTCAAGAAAAAATGGAGATTCCGGGATCAAGCAACAATCCACATCCCGGCTAGCTAGCGTTGCATACATTGCAATGAATCCTGCACAAATCCGTAACAATCTCTTTAGCTCAACTATGTTTTGGTAAGAACCACCCCTTCTAGCAACAACTGCTTACCACTATACCGTCCCATTAACTTCACAAGACCAATACCATTCTCAAAGCTTGTAGCTTCGACATGGGCTGCATTTATAGCACGTTGAGCTTCTTCCACAGCAGTGTCAAAACCGAAAGATTTATCAATAATCTGTTTTAAGAGAGCATAAGCAGCCATTATCTTGAGCAACCATAAGAAACTACGAAACAATAAATGGAATTTCAAACTACAGGAATGTCATTGTCGATTGTTTTGGGGATCCCAGCAACCGCAACTTTAAGCCCGCGTCTTGTAATTTCCTGCAGAGTCGGACAACATTCAATAAAGTAACCAACACAATGTATTGATCAGAAAAAGTTTTGACTACCTTGAATATAGCAGCTGCTCCTTTCTGTGTTCCATCTCCTCCGATTATATAAACCTGGTGAAACACCAAAACCGACCAGAATTTCACATCATTTCATTCTGCAGATTTATTGTTGAATTGAATAAATCAAGAACCTGGTTAATCCCACGATCTTGAATACTATCAACTATCTTGTTGGTGTTGTGACCACCTCTTGAAGTCCCGAGGATGGTTCCTCCGCTTCTATGGATATCATTCACTGTTTTCAAGTCCAAATGGATTGTGTTCCTCGCGTAAAACCCTCTGTAACCTCCCTGAAAACCGCAATTGATTTCAAGATTAATATACTTCAAGATCAAGAGCAATGTTGGAAAACAACTAAATCGATGGGACTGACATCAATTCCAAGGATTCTCTTGACACCATACATGTAGGATAATCCACAAACTATCTCTCTGATCACTGTATTAAGCCCGGGACATAGACCGCCACAAGTAACAATGCAAGCAAGAACATCATCCGACTCAAAGTAAACCTGCGTAAACAGAAACTTCCATCAAGACTCATCCGCTAAAGCTTGGCCTCTTGGGATACGAAATGACAGAAGTACCCTTTGACGTGGTCCAGCTCGGCGGAAATGTGTTCCCCTAGGAGAGTCAGGATGAACAACTATCTGCAAAAAGGTAAGCTTCATTAACAAGAGACAAATAAACGAGTCTTAATGGCTAATGAAAAGAGTTTTGTATTAACCTTTTGAGGAACCGTATCATCATCATCANCTAGGAGAGTCAGGATGAACAACTATCTGCAAAAGGTAAAGCTTCATTAACAAGAGACAAATAAACGAGTCTTAATGGCTAATGAAAACAGTTTTGTATTAACCTTTTGAGGAACCGTATCATCATCATCAACGAAATACTGCCTGAAAACACATTCGATTTGACCAATAAGCAATTTGATTCAATCACAAGGAAAGAAAGTTAAGTTCCCTAAGGTAAGCAAACGGATCACTTACTTAACAACGGAGTAAGCAGCATTGTTTTGTAATGGATTTTGATATGTCTGAAGCATCACATGACACAAATAATCGATTAAATCAGAGAAGAAATCACTACAATTTGAGCTAATAAAGAATCGTTAAGGACTTTTCCCGCGAACTCACAAGTCGATTGAAAATAAAAAAGCTAGTAGACGTACAGGAGGATTTGAGATGTAATCGGAGAAATGAGGAACGTCTTCGAGAACATAACCAGCAGGACCAGTAACAATTTTCCGGTCAGGGTTAACAGAAGATGCCATAACCAACCTTTTCAGAGACCCTTGTCTCTCATCACCGGAAAGCGAAACAATCAGGCGTAGACCTGAATCGATGCTCAATGACCGATATTTCCTACTGATTTTAGGGATTGAATAGCCCAATTGATGATGATCGCTTTCAAAAGACGTACTCTGACCTGATGATGACGAAGAATCCATACAATGAAAGATCGGAGACAATGCTATTATCCATTTTTGGTAATTTTTTATAGGAAACCAATAACGTGTAACACTCTTTTGACTTCAATTTTTTCTCTGTCCCATAAAAAAAAAAAAGCAAAGTGAATTAGAAAAAAGATTCACCTCTCAAGGAAGAAGAAGAAGAAGAAGTAGATCAGACCATCACGGGCTTGTGGTGACTGTTTGTGATAGAGAAGATAGTGAACAAGTGGCCATATGTTTGTGGTTTTTGGCTTTAAAGAAGATGTTTCAATACCCAATCATTTAAGAAGAGAAGGTTTGTTTGATCCATTTTAATAATTGGAGTGGTAACATTAAAAACTGTTGGAAAGATTTGGGGGTGTGAAGTAATTAATAAACAGAATTGGATTAGGTTTCTTCTTATAGAAAATTTTAAGATACGGCATGTAATTTATTATTACCTATAGAAAATATTGAAACAGTATTGTAAGACTTAAAATTAGAATACGTCATGTAATTAAGTGTTAACTGTTAAGACTTAAAATTAGTTGACAAAAAAAAAAAGACTTAAAATTATTGATCCATCTGATAAAGGCTTTATAATATAAAAAGAACTGGTAAGTCCGGCCCACATAAGCCCACTCATTTTCTAAACCAATCTAATAACCATTCAATTTATACAAATTTTGAAGATTGTCCATTTCACCATTGCATCTTAATTAGTTAAATATTTGATTTGGTTTTGGATAGATAATAGAGAAATTATTAGATGAATGGTCGAAGACTGGAAGTATTGAAGGCTTACAGTTAGGTGAGATAATAGTAAAGATGATTTATAATGTCTTATATCTTCATTTAGCATGATAAAAATGTACATATTGAAGATTATCTATATATAGTTTATGCGATAATTAAGAAATGGGATAAAACCAAGCTCAAATTCTACAAGGTTTAAATATTTCTCAACAAATAGTTAAAATAAAACTACATAAAACATAAATTATGACAAAAGATATGATAATATACTCAGACAAAGAAGCAATCATAAGCATCTATATGTTTTATTCATGACATGTCTTTGGTCCCTCCATGATTTCATTCTTTGACTCCCCAATTTATTTTTTAATTTCTTTTAATAATAATTTTCTATGTACTATATCGTTTATATATACTATATTTTTAATATCAAATTATATATATACACAGATATATAAATCTGTTTGCCTCTTTTTCGTTTGGTAGGTTCTTACCGTTGGGATTGAGATTGTCTTTTGTGTATTCTTGGATCGATTTTCTTAACGATAAAGTTATATTCTTTGAGATATCAAAATGCTTTTCGTTTCAAATAAAACCATTTATATTTCTTAAATTTATTAGAGGTAAAAGACTTTTTATAATATTCTCACCCTTTTAACTTTGATCTTTGTTTTATTTATAAAAATTAGATGATAAAATCTTAGTATGATATTAGAAATTATACTAACATAGATTTCTTACACATTCGATACCGAGTTTTCAAATTCCAATGAATAGTTTATTTTTTTCAAGTTACGTTATAAATGAAACCTGATCTTGGCAAGCTTAATATAGATTTTAGAACCATAATATAAAATGTTCGAAGAGAGTTCCAAGATCTAAATTTCCAATTCACGATCCAGAGATTTATATTTTAAAGTTTGTGGGGGCCTACTTTAATATTAGTTCATACTATAAATTTGGATAATTAAATTTAAACATGATATTATTCTCGAAGTTTAAATGTATAATATACGTTTCTTCTACTTTTTTTATATTTATCTGATCATATTACTTTAACACTAAAATATTTATTTTTAAAATTTTGTTTGTTTTTGGTCTTCATGCGATAGTACTTTACAATCAATAATCATTACAGTCAATATATACTCAAGATTCTTGAAAAAAAATCTCAAATAGTATTATGAATTCGTATTAGAATACGTACAATAAATACGTTTTAAGAACAATATAATATAATTAATTAACTTAATTAATTATACTATATTTTGAGGATTACTTTTAAAAAAACATTTGTATGGGAAAAGGAATCTATTGTCTGATTTGAAACACATGTAAAAAGGCATAACTGCTTTGATGTTCATATTTCATGTTAACGTAAACGGAAACTCCAAGGAGACCACATAACAAAATAAAAAAAACAAATTCATAATTAAATATATATACATTTTATTTAAAACTAGAAAATATGAAAATATATAATAATAAGGAAAAAAAAAAGATTGTTGTGGTCCATATGATGGATATAAACTGCTCAAATTGCCTTACTTATCAAGCAACCTCTTAAATTCTCCTTTCTGTATATAGAAATTAAAAATTAAAATAATAAAAAGAAAAAAAAAACAAATTTGAATAAACAGAAGAATATGATCACTTCCTCCAGCTCGATGCCCATGTGATCTCTCTTGCTCTTCTCGTCTTTTTTTCTCTTCTTTTTTACTTTTTTTATTTGTTTGTTTATTCTCTCTTATATTCGTAACCTTCCACAAATTCAAAATCATTCATCATTTAGCTCCTTAACTAGAAGCTACGTCATATTTTAAATATATACTGAAGTTTACCATATACCCGTAAATTATAGTGAAGTAGTTATATATTAAAATTTGAAAATTATATTATTCTATATTTGTTATAATGGAAATTTCATGTAATTTTTTATCAACAATATTTCATAATTTAAAATTTGTGGTGTTTGTTGATAATATTAAAATAAATCACTACATTAAATGACTTAACTAATATTTATTTATTTACATAAATAGTACAATACATTACACATATATATGATAATTATACCATCTATATTTTTTTTTAATTTTATTTTACTATCACAGAATTTTGAAGCATAAATTTATTTGGATGATAATCTTTACGGATCGAGAATCAAAACATGTTAAATTGATCAATCATTTAATTGAACATTTCCATTTCCCAAAATGTTTAAACTCATCATCTCTTTTGCCTTTAAAATATCTACCAAATTGAATAAGGGTGCAATTTTTAAATGTCATCACCTAAAAAGAAACTATAGTAATTAAATTCACAATTTTTGGCCAACATGAAACTATAAATTTCATTATTAAGGTTATAGAATTCTGATTTCTTTTGTGGGAAATCCATACCATATAACAATATGCAATATGCAATATGTGTGCATTTACATATAAAAACACGTATAAATGTACATGTATATCAAACATATATAAATATATATTAAAGTGTATAATTTTGTAGATGAAAGAACTCATAGCGACTTGTTAAACCAGCAAAGGCAAAATAAAAAGGTGGGTCAGTGAATGAATTTCAGAGCCTATCTTTTCCTTTTTCTCGCTTATTCCTTCAGTTAAAGTTTGAGATACACACACACACATTATAATATATAGTATATATGTACATATATATTCTTAATTAATTAATTCTAATTGTCGTATGTTTTATTACTTTATACCCTTCACATCTCATCAACTCTCAAACTTTCTTCTTCTTCTTCGTTTATTAATTCTCTCTCTCTCTCTCTCTTTCTTGATTTGTCGTACGGTTCAAGATCTTATTCCGTTCGACCAAGTTTGTTCCTTTTAGCATAATTTGAGGATTTTTCTCCCATAAGTTCTTACTTTGTCTTGTTCTTCTGTCGGTTTAGGTTTCCAAGAAAAACCTCTCTTTTGTCTTGTCTCCCTCAAAATCAGTTGTTTCTTATCTCTATAAGTTTATTCAAATCTTCTCTCTCTTTCTATATCTGTATATATGAACCCTCGGATATGACCAGAAGAGCTTAGAATTTAGAGATCGAAGATGAACAAGAGTAATCCGAATTCGGATACTATCGATGCAAAGATCGAAGAACATCAAATTTGTGGATCCAAGAAGTGCCCTAGCTGCGGCCACAAGCTTGAAGGCAAACCAGTAAGTAATTACTTAAAAGTAAATTTTTTTTTTTTTTTCTCATTTTAGGTCACTTGTTAAATGTTTATTTTAAAAGTAATTAAAAGAAGAAAAGAAGAAAGAATCAATGAAGAACATCAAGAATGATGCTCTCTGTTTTATTCTCTCAAATTCAAAATCCAAATGTTAAAGCGTATATATATACGAAGCTTTTATATGTATATACAAAGTTGTATATACTTAAATTATCTTGTTCTTTTTTTTTTTGTATATAATATTTTTATTTTTTAGCAGGATTGGGTTGGTTTACCAGCAGGAGTGAAATTTGACCCAACGGATCAAGAACTGATAGAACATTTAGAAGCAAAAGTCTTAGCTAAAGACATTAAATCTCACCCTCTCATTGACGAATTCATCCCCACCATTGAAGGTGAAGATGGCATTTGCTACACTCATCCTGAGAAACTTCCCGGTACATAACACATGACTTTCATGCACTTCACACATCACATTTGGTCACACCAAAGTTTGAATTCTTATATATAAATAAATAATAAATATATTATCTATCCATTAGGGCTAGCTAGACGATCGGTTATTCGTTTCACTAGATTTCTGGTTTTTGAAAACTATATATCGGTTTGGTTTAGTTCAAATTATTCAGATTTCAGGTTTTTGGTTACCAATTTGGAAAAAATTCTATATTAGTTTGGTTTGGTTTTATTTTAATTATGATTAATATTATATATTTAAAAGACATTTAAACATATTTACTATATATCTAACTAAAAAATAGAAATGTTAATTAATTTTGGTTAAAACATTTAATTTAATAGAATTTGATTTCAGTTTGACCGATTCGAGAAATTTTGTAGAGAAACTTTCGTATTGATTCGGTTTTTACAAAATATGGTTTAGATTCGGTTTAGTATCCTACCCTACAATCCATATCTAACTCACAAACATATAAACGCTTATCTTTCATTATAAAATAACTTTTTTGATATGATATGTATGAAGAATTTGGTCTTACCAACTTTTGAATCTTGAGTCACACAAGAAACATATTACTGAACATACAAAACCTTATTTTGTTCTACTTTGGTAGGAGTGACTAGAGATGGTTTAAGCCGACACTTCTTTCATAGACCATCGAAAGCGTACACGACCGGAACAAGAAAGAGAAGAAAGATTCAAACGGAATGTGACAACAATGTTCAAGGAAGTAGTAGTAGCTCAGGTGAAACTAGATGGCACAAAACCGGTAAAACAAGACCGGTTAATGTAAACGGTATACAAAAAGGTTGCAAGAAGATATTGGTTTTGTATACTAATTTCGGTAAGAATCGAAAACCGGAGAAAACCAATTGGGTAATGCATCAATATCATTTGGGAACATATGAAGAAGAGAAAGAAGGAGAGCTTGTTGTGTCTAAGATCTTTTATCAGACTCAGCCTAGGCAATGTAATTGGTCGTCGACGTCTACGACGTCGAGTTTGAATGCTGTAGGTGGTGGAGGCGGTGAAGGGAGTAGCGGTGGAGGCGGCGGAGAGTTTCATATGAGGAGAGATAGTGGGAGTACTAGTGGTGGGATTTGTTCTTCGTCTAGAGAGATTGTTAATGTTAATCCTCCTAATCGTTCCGATGATATAAGCGGTGTTGGTGGTGGCGTTATGGCGGTGGCGGCTGCGGCGGTTGCTGCTGGTCTTCCGAGTTATGCCATTGATCAACTCAGCTTTGTTCCGTTTATTAAAAGCTTTGATCATGAGGTATGCACCGATTTTTATTTTTCGTTTAATAAATTATAACTACTACTTAATTACTAAATGTGGTATAGATTATGCATTATAAATTTAATCTAATAAGTAATACAAAAGAAAAAAATAAGAATATATACTATGGATTAATATGTGATTATATAGTTTAAAAAGAAATTTAAAACCATTTTTCCTTATAAAGAACCTTTTTATTTAATATGATAATTATTTGAATTTTGTATTCAATTTTTATATATTTGACTATTAAAAAAGATATACATCGGGTTACTTTATGCTTGCATCGCACGTAAACAATGATTCCCTTTTTTTTTGTCAATTTCTGTTTTTTAATTTATATCACGTATATCAGAAAACTATTTTTTGATAAACAATTTACCCGACGTGTTAATAATTGACAATTACTGATAATTAATTTTTAACTAACAATATGACCTAAACGTTTTACCAGACGTGATAAAATCGGAAACAATGTCCAAACCGCAAAATAATAAAATAATTGGTTGACAAAAAAAAATAAAAATAATAAAGTAAATATATAAATTAATAGATATGTATATATATAACAATTAATTTTATTTATTTTCCAGGTGACGAGGAGGGAAAATCCTCCGACCGGACAAGGAACATGTGAGGATGTTATGGCAGAACAACATCGTCATCGTCATCATCGTCAGCAAACGTCATCACCATCACATCATGTTGCTCATGATCATTATAACCATCATCAACATCATCAGCAACATGCATTCAACATATGTCAGCCTACACATCCAATATCGACCATCATTTCTCCATCGACTTCACTTCACCATGCCTCCATTAATATCCTTGAAGATAATCCTTATCACGTTCATAGAATTTTGCACCCCAATCAAAACTACCAGGTACAATTTATATTATTTGTTCTTTTTATATATTTAAGAGACAACTTATATTTTTTGGTTGCATTTACATCCTCATGTTAACCAATTACATAGGTGAAAAGTACAGTTTCATGAATATGACCAATTTCGAATATTAAAATTTAATTTTCTTTTCACTTAATATTGAATTGACCAATCAATCAAAACCTAATAAATCATTTTTTAAAAATTATTATTATTAAAATTTCTATATTTTGGGAGCAGTATATATAACAGTCAAAATAAATATACATTGTTAATTATCAAATTTGTATAAGGATCTCAACATCCAATTTAAATTAGGATTATTAAAGTGATCAGGTTTATTTATAATTAAAGTTAATTATTAAAGTGAGGTTTATCTAATGAAGTGGTAGAAATTGTGGTTCTTAGGTTAAGATAATTGCATGCATGTTACTTAACAATGATGGGACAACATAAGCATGCAAATTGGGCTGTAACAATATCGATTATTACAAGTAAAGTTTAAATATGGTAAGTGTGAAGAAAAGAAAACAATTAAAGTTACAATGTCTGATAAATAATTGTGCCTGATTTAGTCTCGTAAGATGTGTCTTAACTTATACAAAGCCAACAAAAGCTAAGTCACTTTTTTAGTGTCAGCCAAACTAAGAACATGTAGGAAACCAACATGTTGTCTTTGGTGATGTAGAGACAAGATGATTAAATAATTTTAATGTTTTTTAAGATATTTTATTAAATAATTAAAAAAAAATATTCCTTTTTTGCTGAAAATAATGTCTGTCTTTTGACTGAACAAGACACAACAAGAAGAAGGAGAAGAAGAACATAATGATGGTAAGTTGGGAAGAAGGTCAGATTCTGGATTGGAAGAACTCATAATGGGATGCACTTCTTCTAACACTCATCATGATGTAAAAGATGTAAGTTATTAATCCCTTTTTTGTCTCTTAATTTCATGTGAAAACCTTTTTTTACCATAAAGTATTTTTATATCTAAAGGAACTAATATATGAGATTTATAATCATTCATTATCATCTAATATATAAAGTTGAAGATGATAATATTTTATTAAGGAGATATAGTGATTGGTCGAAGTAGAGATGTTTACGTTTGAATAAAAGTGGAGAATAATTTCTTTTTTAAAATTTATTACTTTTTTCTTTTAAGTTTGCATGGGAATGATACTTAAGATGACATATATATTCGTTGTTAGTTTATTCTTTACTTAATTGGAAAGACTTAAAACATAGTCAAGTAAACAAAACCAAAAAAAAAAAAAAAGATTAAAGATCGTTGTATTTGCTTTTCTCATAATCTGCTTTATACCTATAAAAATACTCTTTGAAGAACAATAGGAGTTTTTCAGTTATATTTTATTTTTCTCTTTTTTAAAAACCATTTTTAAAACTAATAAAAAAGGCAATGGTGGTGCATACTTATGTTTGTATATGTACATGATGTGTTTATGTATATAAATATTATAGTCTTTTTGATCATGCGTTGTAGTTCATTGTGTTTCTTGTGGGGGACACAATGAAATATAATGTTCTTATATATTATTTCGTTTTATAATTTTTTTTCAAAAATGTATATAGATAAATGTAGTTCATTATTAAAACAATTAAGCATTATATTTGCCTATTTGTGGGGAATATTAACTTGACTATGGTGGTTAGATCCGGTTCGGTTTTCACATGCCAAACCACACCGGTTCATGTTAGTCTGGATTGGGAAATAATATCAGATTGAGCTCAGTTGGTTTTGATTGGTTCAGTTAGACCAGTTGGTTTCCAACTAAACCAAAATGAGATTATATTACTTAATTTCAATTAGATATGCTCACATACTTGTAATGTTTATACATTGATGTACTTTTATGTGTTTGTATTGAGAAGCAAATTCTGATTTGGTGCAGGGACCATCATCAATGGGGAACCAACAAGAAGCAGAATGGTTAAAGTACTCAACGTTTTGGCAAGCTCCTCCTGACTCTTCTGACAACCAAGATCATCATGGGTAATTGTGCCATTTCTCCAGTCTTTTATGATCATGACCCACATCACANCTCCAGTCTTTTATGATCATGACCCACATCACAAAAAGATGTTATAGCATCATTTCTATCATGATGATGGTCATAATCATAACTAAACATCTCCATGGGAAATGGTGATCTTAGACCAATCAAAGTTATAGATGCATGATTTGAGAATGGTAATTAAAGGGTCTTTAAGCAGCATAAAAAATCAGTTGTTATATTCCAATGGGGAGAAGAAGAGGAGGATGAAGCAAAAAAAAGTAAGGTAATATTGTATGAAAATCATAAGTAGTGGATTATATAAACTTAGATATAAGTATGTTTATTTTCTTAAATTAATATCTTTTGTTATTCAATTTTCTTGTTATGTCTTTTTGTGTTTCTTCATTAGGATGAACTGTATAATTTGTTGGTTTTATATATATATGTCCATTTGTAAATATCCTCTTATTAAACGTGAAGTGATTTTGCTGATGTGTCAACTCCAC
>OVAU01000808.1:0-17725 GCA_900406315.1 Biscutella laevigata subsp. laevigata
TTAATGAATATTTTTAATTTGTTATTTGTTCTAATGGCCTAACATGTAATATTTTACTGATTTTTTTTTTTTTGTCAGCGTAATATTTTACTGATTTAAAGGTTAATTTCTTAAAAGTAATCATTAAATAATACTATAGAGATTTATCAATCAAAGGAGTAGTCATCTAATGTAATTCTATTGAAGTTTTTATTTTGTCAAATTCTCAATTATTAATTATCCAGTACAACAATAGACTTGTACATACTATGTCAGTATGTTGTTTTATGACAAGTCGAGTACATTTTTGGGCCACAAGCCTTGCTACCGTTAAGATACTGATGGGCTTACTCTGAGAATTGAATTTAAGGCCGAGCTTAATATTTTATGACAACCGAGATCACGGAAAGTTGTTCAATTGGATAAACATCAAAACGATCATATATGTATAAATGTATATATATTTGAAGTACTTCCATATCTTTGTGAAAGGTTTTTTTTTTTTTTTACACATAAACGATGATTTCACGTGACAATCATTACACACCGACACATGTGTTGTTGGTCAATTGTTACAAATTTCCTATTGGTTTGAATGTAATATGGGGGTGGTACGTACTAATGTATTTCCCGAAGATGCATTTACATATACCAATGCCCATTATTACGCCAAGAATACCATTTATCTTTGTTGTTTCATATACAACGACTCTTTTTTGGTCAATGGAGAGAAGAATATTCAATCTTTTGAATTATAGTATAATAATATACTTCTTCATTAAAATAGGATTTGTTTTTTTAATCCTAGATTTTGAAAAAACAAAGCAAAAACAATAATAGCCGTCTAGATGAGATACAGAGTAGACTAGATTTAATCCAACGGCTGATATCAAGTAACCGTTAGATTTAAATAAGAAAAATATGTCCGCTCTTTTTTTTTTTTCAAACTTCTCTGTTACTGTCTTAGCCTTCTCTCTCTTTTTTCTTGCCATTAAAGAGAGAGACAAAGAAAGAGATTTACAATAGGTCTCCATTGGAGAGAAAGAGAGATCTCTCCACCGAAACTGAAAGTAATCGACTCTCTTTCTCTCCTTTGTCTGATCAACTGATTTAGGAGGTCTGTGTTCAAGTTTCATATATTTAAAGTTCTGGGTATTTTTTTGTCATCGGAGCACTTGAGATTAGATCTTGTTCTTGATTGGATATTTCGAGATTATTAAACCGATCCGAAGACTGATTTACTAGAAAAAAAAAAAACTTAATTTCAAAAACCCTCCTTTTAGATTGGGGATTTATTTTTCGATCTTGAATTTGATTTCGAGAAATTTAATACAATGAACAATAATCTCCGCAGATTTAACGAAAGAAAATGGGTAAATCAGATGCAAATAGCTTTCGATTAGTTGGATCATACTCAAATCTTTGATCCACAAAATAATTTCGAATTGAAAAAATGGTGCAGGTGGCGGAGGATAGATAATGCCGACGGCGAAGACAAGACCAAGACCAACCCGAAGAGCGCTTAGCACCATTGACAAGAACATTATTGAAGCACCCTCTTACCCTTCTGCTGTCAACAAGAGATCACTCTCTCAGTAACTTTCCTTGGATCCTCAGATTCGAGACTAGTTTACTCTTCCTTTTTACTAAAGATTCTTATGAACCATTTTTCTCTCTATGGTTTTGCAGAAGGGATGACCTTTGTAACAAACCACCTGTGCATCGACCTATTACTAGGTACAAATCAGATCTTCAATCTTGTCTACGTTCAGCATTGTCTGATTGGTTCATGAGTTTTTACTTCACTATTGGATCAGGAAGTTTGCTGCTCAATTAGCCGATAAGAAGCCACATATCCTGGATGAGGTAGTACCCTACATTGACTCTGTTAAGAAATCAGAAGCGGAGAGGATCATCATCGATGTGGATGATAGTGGTGAGGAAAAAGGAGAAGACTGTAATGAGCCAAAGTTTGTACAACACACTGAAGCAATGATGGAAGAAACTGACCAGTTGGTATTTATATTATCTGAAGTTCTTGACCCTTGCTTCTTTTATGAAAGCTAGTTACTCATAATGCTTGTTTTTTTCCATAGGAGGAGCAGGAGATTGAGATGAAAGATACAGATAAAGAAGAAGAGCAAGTGATCAATATTGACGCCTGCGATGAGAACAATCCTTTAGCTGCAGTTGAATATATTGATGATCTATACACCTTTTACAAGCATACTGAGGTTGAGTTAATGTTGTTCAACACGATATCTTTAAATTCTAATCATCAATATTGATAATGTATTTATGTTTGATCCATTCTTTCAATTCAACAGAAACTCAGTTGCGTGTCTCCCGAGTATATGGATCACCAAAAAGATCTTAATGAGAGGATGAGAGCAATCCTCATTGACTGGTTGACTGAGGTTGATAAATCCATACCAAGCAGCATTTTAATCTCATTCTTATTGTTGTTTTATTTACTTGAAATTTTTTGAGCAGGTGCACTACAAATTTGAGTTGATGGAGGAAACACTTTATCTCACAATCAATGTCATCGATAGATTTCTTGCTGTTCATCAAATCGTGAGGAAAACGCTTCAGCTTGTTGGAGTTACTGCATTGTTGCTTGCTTGCAAGTACGAAGAAGTGGCAGTTCCAGTAATAGAGGATCTCATCTTGATCTCTGACAAAGCTTACACCAGAAGAGAAGTGTTGGATATGGTGAATATCACTTTCTCTTTGATCACTAACCAAACATTATCGTTAGTTGACCTTTTTTGGCTTCTATTGCAGGAGACGCAAATAGTAAATACCCTGCAGTTTAATTTCTCTGTGCCAACACCGTATGTGTTCATGAGACGGTTTCTCAAAGCTGCTCAATCTGACAAAAAGGTTTATTTCTCTCTTATAGAAAAGCTTGAATCTTTCTGTAAGGGAAAAACCATCTAAAGCTGTGATATGCAATTGTGGTTTCAGCTTGAGGTTTTATCCCTTTTTATCATAGAGCTTTGCCTCGTGGAGTATGAGATGCTGGAGTATTCTCCGTCTAAGCTAACCGCTTCGGCAATTTACACTGCTCAGTGTACACTAAATGGAATCGAGGAATGGAGCAAAACCTGTGAGTTTCACACAGGCTACAAGGAGGAACAGCTACTGTAAGTACACTACAGACAGATATGGACCTGGTTTCAAAATTTCTTTGAAAACTCGGAAGAGATGTACAAATACTGAAAATTTGATAGGCACTTTTTCTTTCCAGGGCATGTGCAAGGAAGATGGTTGCTTTGCATCAAAAGGCAGGAACAGGAAAGTTGACAGGAGTTCACAGGAAATACAACACATCTAAGTTTTGTTATGCTGCAAGAACAGAACCAGCTGTGTTTCTGCTTTAATAGAGGACCAAACAACTATAATAAGATCGAATTAAAGAGAATCTAATATGACTCGACTCGAGCTTCATTTTGTAAAGGAGTTTTGAAGGAAAAGGGAGAGAGAGCAACTCAAGTTGCCCAAATGAGAGATGTAAACTAGTTGTTTCGGATCTCTTCTGGTCTTTTAGATCCTTCTTTGCTCAAGAGAATAAAAAGACACAATCTTTCTTTGAATATCATGCTTTTTATTAACAAGCATGATAACTATGTGTATTAGAATGTTGTAAGCAATTGGGTTTCTATGGCTCATTTTGGGAGATGGAACAAAGGATGTAAACTACTAAATGAAAATATCATGCAACTCATTACGGTACTTGTTTATTGCCCTGCAAATTTGAACCGAACCAAAAATTCTGAGGCAGAATTTTTGGTTCTCAATACAAATTTGATTTTACAAAACTAATGAATCATAAGCAAAATTAAAATGTGTTTGGTTATCGATTTCCTTTGCCAAACCAATATGTAACCAATTTTTATAAAAATAATCAAAAATAAATGAAAATATTGGAAATAAACCGAATTAACCAAAAATATCCAATTGAACCAAAATTCAGTATATAACCAAAGTAATAAAAAATCGAACCAAAACTATACTTTGATTAAATTCATACCCCTTTTTGTTACCCGACAACCAAAAAATTCGACCCAAACCAAATTGTAAGTCTACTTGGTTGGATTGCTATTTGAGCAAATAGCAGTTCGAGTGTCGAGTGTTAATCTGTATCTAGTATTCATAAATCCTTTCCTTTAGCCGAGTTTGTCTAATTACGACAATTTCGTAAAACGAGGTGCTCTGTTTTTGTTCATCTACTACCAGGTATATATAAAAAGGTTCGATCAGAAATGGAAAATGGGACAAAAAAAACCATTAAAAAAAACTTGTCGATGTTTCAAACATTTTTGTACTCCAAAATACAGAACTAGTGTATCTGGAAATTTCTCTCTTTCTCTCCTGTTTGCCTCGTTAGAGAAGAACATTGGTTTTAGAGTGTATCAAACTCTACAGCAATAAACGAGAGAAACAAAAGAGGCTGCTTCACCTGGATGTTGCAGAATCGAAGCTTACAAGCTGAGCGTCATATCAATCATCTCCTCACAGGTGGTACTGCTCCCCTTCCTCCGGTTCCACGCCCAGTAGCCGGAACCTTTATGATAATACCAGAAAGATTCAGGAACCCAGCAATTAGTGACACACAAAAAACAACGATGTGTTGACTTGCTGGTAAGTTCCATCAAACTTCCTAGCCACTGCTTTCTTAATAATGAAGAAATAAGCTTGCAGACAGAGAGAGACAGAACTTACTTTCCCTCGCATCGCGGCTCTACCTCTGCCAACACCAAGTGACGAGCTCTTTCCCTGCATGAATTTAGAAAATATTGAGGTTACACTTAGAGACTTCAATATCATTCTGCTTCCAGGATTCAGAAAGCAATTACCTTGATTCTAGCATCTAAGCGCTTGAACATTGGAGCATGCTTCAGAATGTCTGGTATGACCATAAACCTGTCAAGATCTCTCAACAGGTCAATTACTAATCAGCTAGGTTTTGCAAGAGTGATCCATGAATAAAATAAAATAAGAAACAAAGGCAAGTCAAAAGAAGTGTTTATAGCACCTGACTTTGCTGCCACGAATGAAGACATGCTCAAGCTGTGATACCTTACCATCCTGTAAAGATAACATTGGATAACCAAAAAAAAGTTCAATGGCGTTTAACAAGATAACCCATTAACTTGTGTTTGAGATACACACATGTCTGACAGATTGTATGTTTAATTATCAACAATGAAGCTTTAAAACTATAACTAAATTAATCGTAAAGAATGAGAAGCTTTAAACCCTGCACACTTTGGAACTTCACCTTGGACGACTAATTGTAAGAACAACTTAAGGTTTTGAATATATATACCAATCTGAGGAATAGCACACCCAATGAGTAAAAATATATCTTATGCTTTCTAAGAAGTCGCTTAGAATCCATATAAGAATCCACCTTAATCTGCTGAAAAGTCCTATTAAACATTTCACAGGTTCGCCAAATCTAGGGTTTGCACAACAGTAACATCTACAACAGAAGAGAAACGAAACCTATGGTTCAAAAACTGTCTCATCTAAAAATAAATCGAGATATTATAGGTAAAATTTGATACCTTGGCGGTATAGGTTATGTCCTCGAGCTGACAGTTCCAGTTGTCTTCACACTCGATCATGCTTCCTCTGTAAAGCTCGCCACTCTTTAGCTCCACCGTAACTATATGACCCGACGCTTCGTGAAGAAGCTTCACCGGTATTCCCAAACTTCGGCTCATCTCTATCTCTGTAAACCCTAACTGAAACCTTCTCTTGTCTCTGCAACCTAGAAACCCAAAAATGGCGGAAAGGAAGTTATTGTGAATCAGTTGTCCTGACCATTTTACCCCTTTTTTAAAAGTTTTCCTGATTTATTTGGGGCTTTTAAATAGGGCCCATAAACTATATTAGGCCCAATTGGTGAAAATTGCTTTTAGATCTTTTTTTTTTGTACAGACGATGGCCGATTCACAGAGGCGATCGACAGGTTGAGACGAAGGACTCTCCGTTGCAAAACTTGCCGGTATATTTTAAAGTTCTATTTAGGATTTTGGTCGGCGAAATAACTCTGGTTGCTATGGCGGACGAGAAGGAGACCAAAGGAGAGAAAAAGTACAAGTACAGCATAATCATTCCTACCTACAATGAGCGACTCAATATCGCTCTTATAGTCTACCTAGTCTTCAAGCATCTCCGGTAATTAAGCATCTCCTACTCAATATCATTTTTTTCATAATCGGACTTGCGTCGAATTGTCTGGTGTTATTTTTTATTAGAACTCGGTTTTCTGTATCGAATTCTGGATCCCGTTTGACTGAATTATAAATTTGAATCCGATCCCTAGTTATGGCTTAGCCTTGCGATCATGGTTTTGCATTGTAATTTGAAGATCCAAAATCGTGATTGTTATTTGTGCGCATGAGCTAGTGACCCATAGGAGTAATTTTATGTTGTTAATGAAACATTTGTTTTTGTGATCGGAAGATAGATGTCCTAATCCCAGATCGATTCTGGTTGTGGCTACTTATGAGAAATGAGATTTGCACTTGTTACGCTGTCAAAAGTGATTAAATATCGATACTTGTATGAAAATGATTTTCTTCGCCACTTCTTGTATGATATAGGGATGTTGATTTCGAGATTATTGTTGTGGATGATGGGAGTCCTGATGGCACACAAGAAATTGTCAAGCAACTGCAGCAATTGTATGGTGAAGACCGCATCGTGAGAGACCTGATTTTGTATACTATTGCTCGTTTCTCTTTTGTCCTTTTCTCTCTTTGGGTGAACTCATGTTAGTCTTTTTTTTTTTATGATGCAGCTATTAAGAGCTAGAGCCAAGAAGCTGGGTCTGGGTATGTAATCTGTATCTTCATCATCTTCTAATTTTTCTTAACAAGAAGTGGAATTTATCTTCGAAGCTTGATCAACTTCAGGAACTGCATATATCCATGGTTTGAAGCATGCTTCGGGTGATTTCGTCGTAATCATGGATGCTGATCTTTCACATCATGTAAGTGCCACCAATTGGTTTTTCTTTTTTACTCGTATAATTGGGTAGCTAACCCAGTCACCTTTCTCTTGTGCAGCCAAAATACTTACCAAGTTTCATCAAGTAAGACAAAAAAGTCTATAGATCTCTTACTGATTTCACAAGCTATAGTGACTTAACTTGACTTTCTTTCATCATAAAGGAAACAACAAGAGACAAATGCAAGTATAGTAACTGGAACACGATATGTAAAGGGCGGTGGTGTACACGGATGGAATCTTATGCGGAAACTCACAAGTAGAGGAGCAAATGTGCTAGCTCAAACACTTTTATGGCCTGGTGTATCTGATTTAACTGGATCATTCCGGTAAAAATTCTACTCAAATATGTTTCACTGAATCATTCGCTATATATCATGACTCATCTCCACACCTCTTTATTTGAAAGGCTATACAAGAAATCTGTGCTAGAAGACGTGATTAGGTCATGTGTGAGTAAAGGGTATGTCTTTCAGATGGAAATGATCGTTCGTGCTACGAGAAAAGGATACCATATTGAAGAGGTCTCACTATTCATAAACCCACTTTTGCCATTATTATTCCTTTGAAACTATATTTCATTCATTCATAATCATGATTCTATGGTGTTCATCTTCATCTGTAGGTACCGATCACTTTCGTCGACAGAGTCTTTGGAACTTCGAAGCTAGGAGGATCTGAAATAGTGGAATATCTAAAAGGCCTCGTCTATCTTCTGCTCACAACTTAAGAAACCAAACTGCTCAAAGAAATACATTAGTGTGTCTCTCTTAATACTCTTCTCTTGCACCATAGATTCTCTTTTAACACCATAGAACTCTGAACATGTCTTGTAGAAACTTCACTTTAGCTTGACTTCAGAGAGTTTAATCTATTTGAATGCTTGCTTGCGATATCCAAGTAATCTCATGGGCATGTTTGAATTATCAAAAACATGTGAAGGTGTTGGACAGAATTTGGAATAATACTGTAGAGGAAGTTGGGAAATTTTGTGTGCTTGACACGTAATGAAGTTTATCAACTAGAACTTTGTTAAGTTTTGGTGATCGTATTTATTACGAAAGTGCAATCTGAATGTCGATTAAATTGTAAAACATCAATTAGAATGTGAAAAATATTAAGAAAAAAATAGTAAGAAAAAAGTTAACATTTTATTTAAGATTAAATCGAGAAATACAGAATCATTGTTACGTAAAAGTTTTTAGGCAATAAATTATTACAAAAACAGATTTTTGCGCCATAGAGAAGTAAAGGTGACGATGTATTCCAATGATAAAAATTTTACTCGTCAGCCTGACTTCATATATGTTATAATATTTCTTGAAGTATCATCTTACACTCGCAAAATTAAAAAATGGATCTATAACTTTTTGAGGATGTTTTTTAATCGCATTGAAAAATATCATTGCTTCCCACCTTAATTCTGAAAATCACCTCCTTACAACCAAACTGCAAATCGTGAAATCATTATAGTTAAGAATATAACCATTGACGTTTGCTCGAGATAATCCCACTTTTCCTTGATTATTATGATGAATCCATCATCAACTTCGAAAGAGTATTCCTCTCGAATTAAAGCACAGACCAAGACACCAACATTTGACATAGCCTTGACCATTCACATAGACGTTTAGGTGTCTACGTTCATTCATGAATCATGATATTTAAGGTTTTTACATCCAATTTTTTTAAAAAATCATTTGTTTTTGTTTTCTTTAAACTAAGTTGTATAAAAAATTCTGAGTGGCAAAATTGCCAGGTAGATTGAACATGATGTGTCAAAATATGAGTGGCTAAGGGTAAGATATCGTTTTCAAAAACCGAAAGAGTTTGTAGGATAATAAACACCTCAAGAGCTCAGTGACCAAAAAAGTACTTTCCGGCAAAAAAAATGGAGGGAACTATCAAATCTTCGGCCAACTACGTTCCTCTCACTCCGATCAGTTTCCTTGATCGATCTGCCGTCGTCTATGCTGACAGAAATTCCGTCGTTTATGGCCCCGTCAGCTACACGTGGCGCCAGACCAGGGACCGCTGTGTCAGAGTCGCCTCCGCTCTCTCCCACCTCGGGATCTCCACCGGAGATGTGGTGAGAACTTCTCTTCCACCGCTTTCATTTGATGACATGCATCTGTCTCGCAATTTGTAGGAGATATTTTTTTTGTTCCCAGATCGATACTATTCTGGATTTCAGATTTCTCTAGCTTAGTTTCAAGTTAATCGAATTTCCTAATTCTCAAAATTATCAGGTTTCCGTTTTGGCCCCAAACGTTCCAGCTATGGTTGAGTTACATTTTGGTGTTCCTATGGCTGGAGCTGTGCTCTGTACACTCAACATTCGCCATGATTCCGCACTTATAGCTGTTTTATTGAGACATTCAGGGACAAAAGTTCTTTTTGCTGATCATCAGTTTCTACAAATAGCTCAAGGAGCCTGTGAAATCCTCTCAAAAAAAGGAGAAAAGGTCCCGCTTTTGGTCTTGATCCAAGAGCCTACTGTGCAACCTGTTTCAGGGAAGAAGAAGATGTTGGAATACGAGGATGTTGTGGCGATGGGGAAATCGGATTTCCAAGTCAAACGACCAAACGATGAGTGTGATGCTATCTCTCTTAATTACACTTCAGGTACCACTTCAAGCCCCAAGGGTGTTGTTTATAGTCACAGAGGTGCTTATTTGAATTCTTTGGCTGCGATTTTACTCAACGAAATGCAATCCTCGCCTACTTATCTATGGACTAATCCAATGTTTCATTGCAATGGTTGGTGCTTATTGTGGGGTGTTACCGCGATTGGTGGAACTAATATATGTTTGAGGAATGTAACCGCAAAAGCTATATTTGATAACGTTTATCAGCACAAGGTGACTCACATGGGAGGTGCACCTACAATTTTGAATATGATCATCAATGCGACTGAATCCGAGATGAAGCCACTTCCCGGGAAGGTATCTTTTGTAACCGGTGCTGCACCACCACCCTCACATGTGATTTTCAAAATGGAAGAGTTGGGGTTTTATATGTTCCATTCCTATGGGTTAACCGAAACTTATGGACCTGGCACTATCTGTACTTGGAAACCTGAGTGGGAATCTTTACCTAGAGAAGAACAAGCGAAAATGAAAGCCAGGCAAGGCGTGAATCATCTGGGGATAGAAGAAATAGATGTTAAAGATCCTGTAACTATGAAGAGTGTGCCAGCTGATGGTGTAGTTATGGGTGAAGTTGTCTTCAGGGGAAACACAGTGATGAATGGTTACTTAAAGAACCTTGAAGCAACTAAGGAAGCTTTTAAAGGAGGTTGGTTTTGGAGTGGTGACTTGGGGGTTAAACACCCTGACGGTTACATAGAGCTGAAAGACCGATCGAAAGACATTATAATCTCAGGAGGAGAAAACATTAGCTCTATTGAAGTCGAGTCTGTTCTGTTCACTCATCCTTGTGTTCTTGAAGCAGCTGTAGTTGGGAGGCCTGATGAGTACTGGGGTGAGACTGCTTGTGCATTTGTGAAGCTCAAAGACGGGTCTAAGGCGAGCGCCGAGGAGATTATAAGCTATTGCAGGGACCGGCTTCCACATTATATGGCTCCGAGGAGTATAGTGTTCGAGGATCTTCCTAAAACATCGACTGGGAAAGTTCAGAAATTTGTTCTGAGGACAAAGGCTAAGGCTATGGGAAGCTTAACAAAGCAAGGTAGAAGCAAGTTATGAATTGGTAAGTCCTTGTCATGTTGGTTTCGAAGCTGAACCGGAATTAATAATACTAAAAATCAAATTGTATCTTTCTGTAACATAAATTAAACCGTTATGTAGTTGGAAACTCTGAATTCTGGAGAATCGAATTGTCCTAAAACAAATAAAAATGTACTTTTTCTCAAGGAAGAAAAAAAATCGAATCCCCCTCTCTCTCTCATCAAATAACAATTGAATCTTTGATCGAACAACAAATAAACTCGAAGCGAAAGAGAATCCCATAATGACTCTCGTGGTGATGGAGATGTCGTGAGAACAAAATTGGAATTTTGGGTTTGATTCTTCTTCACCAGCTGACTCTCTCTCCCTCTGTCGCGCGCTAAAGATAACGACTTTGTAGAGGCGGGATTAGAGCGGCCCGCGCAGCCTTCAATGCCTTTCCAACGGCGGCGCTACAGTTACTACAATCGTCTCAGTCGTCTCCTCCCTCTCATTTGCGCTATCTCTGGAGCTCTTCTCTTCCTCTTCGCTCTTCTCTCCGTCTTTTCCCCTCCTCCTGATGATTCCGATCGCCGCATTGCCGTAATCTCTCTCTCTCTCACCATGTCTGTTTATACTTTAGAGATTGTTTATGAGATTCTGATCTCTCTCTCTTCTTAACGCCAATGTTTCTGTTTAATTGCAGAAGCAGATAAACTCTGGAGCTAATAATGAGAAGAACATACCAGTGGCTTTCAGAGTTACGGTTAGATTTTTTTCCTTCTTTCTTAAAATCGATGCTATGCCTGTGGATATCCATGGTTATTTCTGATGTTTTCTTGTTTTCTTTCTTGGTTTATATTTGTTTTAACCGCAACAGAGAGGTGGAGGGAGATCAGATCGTGATATCTGGCGTTCACGGAATGCTGAATTCTTTTACGGTTGCTGCAATGCAAGCAGCAACTTCCCAAGTGCGTAAACTTCGTTGCTTTTTGGTTATATTAGTGTTTGGAGATATGAAGTGAGCGAGAGTGAGAGAGAGAGCCTCTTCGTCACAGTTTACTTAGCACTAGTGTTAGCCTAGAATCAGTCTGAGCCATATTGTTTTATGAATTCAAGGGGTTGATTACTCACACCAAAATTTGATTTCTTACTGCAGATGCTAAAGCAGTTACTAGAAATGATCGGTACTTGGCAATAGCCACTAGTGGTGGCTTAAACCAACAAAGAACTGGAGTAAGTTCTCTTAACGGTAACTTGGTTTTATTAGTATTTGCTTCTTTGTTTCAGAAATGTAGTTGTTTCGTTCAGATCGTGGATGCTGTTGTTGCTGCACGGATTCTAAATGCAACGCTTGTTATTCCAAAGTTAGACCAGAAATCTTATTGGAAAGATGCCAGGTTCGCTTCTTATTACTCTTTTACGCAAGAAACGAACAACTTAGACTCTTAGTAACATCTTCTATGGTTCTCCTTTTTGCAGTGACTTCTCGCATATTTTCGATGTTGATTGGTTCATATCATTTCTCTCAAAAGATGTCAAAATCATAAAGCAACTTCCACAGAAAGGAGGGGGAATGTGGAGTCCGTGGAGAATGCATGTGCCGAGAAAATGCAATGAGAACTGTTATCTCAATAGGGTATTACCTGTTTTCCAGAAAAGGCATGTAAGTTTTCTCTCAAATCTTTTTTTGGCTCCTTAGCATTAAAAATTGTTCCATCTGTCTTTATAATGCTTATATTTGATTAATTGGTCTTGTAAATGGTTGTTTTAGGCAGTTCAATTGGATAAGTTTGACTACAGACTTTCAAACAAGTTGAGAGATGATTTGCAGAAGCTGAGATGTAGAGTAAACTATCATGCACTCATGTTCACTGAGCCTATTCTTGAAATGGGTAACGAATTGGTCAGGAGAATGCGGTTAAGGAGCAAACACTACATTGCTCTACACCTTAGGTTTGAACCTGATATGCTTGCCTTCTCGGGATGCTACTATGGAGGTGGTGAGAAGGAGAGGAAAGAGTTGGGATCAATCAGAAATAGATGGGAAACTTTACATGTATGTTCTAAATCTTATTTGTGGATCAATGCCTTTTATTTTCTTTCTTGTTGTTGGATTTAACGAGTTAAATTTGCACCGGCAGATCAATAGCACTGAAAAGCAAAGGAGACAAGGAAGATGTCCACTTACACCAGAAGAAGTTGGATTAATGCTTAGAGCTTTGGGATATGGAAGTGATGTTCATATATATGTTGCATCAGGTGAAGTTTATGGAGGAGAAGAATCATTGGCTCCATTGAAAGCACTTTTTCCACATTTCTACTCAAAAGACACCATAGCTACAAAAATGGAGTTAGAACCTTTTTCTTCTTATTCTTCAAGAATGGCTGCACTCGATTTCCTTGTTTGTGATCAAAGCGATGTTTTTGTTACAAACAACAACGGAAACATGGCAAGAATATTAGCAGGTCGAAGGTAAATCCAATCACAGTTCTCCTTTCTTTCGTTTTTATGTCTTAAAGCTTTGCTTTTTTGTATTGAAAGATTCTTGTTTTTTATGTAGGAGATATTTTGGACATAAACCTACGATTAGACCGAATGCTAAAAAGCTATACAAGTTGTTTTTGAGAAAAGAGAACACAACGTGGGAGGAATTTGCTTCGAGAGTGAGAAGATTTCAGAGAGGATTCATGGGAGAGCCAAAGGAAGTAAGAGCCGGTAGAGGAGAGTTTCATGAGAATCCGTCAACATGTATATGCGAAGATATCGATGCTAAGGCAAAGACTGAAAAAATGGATTCAAGAAGACCTGGGAAGAAAAATAAAAGAGATGAAGTAACAGTTGATAAACAGAACGAGGATGAAGATGCAGAGACAGATTACGAGGAAGACCAAACCGATTTGCAGGACAGAGAATTGTTTAATGGTACGAGGTTAGAGTATGATGATCCGGTTTCGGATGAGCCTGAGCTAGAAGAAATTATATCAGATTAATTCTATTATAAAAGATTCGAAGTCGGCTTTTTGTTCTGCTCATATGCCTCTTTAGTCTCTTCTGTACATAGAATTGAGTCGTTTGAGTCTGTTTAGTTTAGAGCAACTGGTAACGAAAGAATCTGGGTGAATGATACATTCAAGATCCAAAAAATTGTCAAAAGTACAATGGTTTTAAGTACAATAGTGCCGACGAGGATTTCGATGGGTCGTGTCTGGATCGGAGCAAAAGAGGTGCTGAGTTTTTTAACTATATTCTTGGAAGGAATGGCTTGACGGATTCGATGACAACCTAACATGTATACAGAAACAAAAGACATTATAATCAGATTAAATTATTAATATTGTGATTCGATGAATCCGGATATATTACTTACCCTTCCGTCGTATGATAATGATGCAAAAACACAAGGCTCACGTGAGCTCCAAGCAAGGCCTGTGTTGTGATTACACGGTTTTATGTAATGTCAAAAGTGTAGTTTGTTTCACAGGATAAATCAATTATGAGATCTAAGACAATTTACCATAGACACTGTCTTCATAATCAGTGTATGAGTTGAGCAACGGATTTACTCGCTGACGTGTTGATTCCTCAGGGCTGAGATAGATGGTAGAAACAGTATGATTCAATACAATGTTGGAAAAACAATGCAAATTATAGGTGCGAGAAGGATAAAATATTTGTAACAACCTTTTTTCATCAGTAGATGAAGCTGAAGCAAACCACAAGTTGACAGCTGAGTCTGTTCCAGCACTCTGTGTTTTACTTAATCAATCAGCACCGACACTTTCAAATTTACATCGCGGCTAAAAGAAAAGGCTTAGTTTTCTAAGCTAAAACGTAGCATGTACCGACGAAAAAAGCATCATTCATCACCTTGCTCAATATATTTCAGATCAAAACGACGACAGCAACATAAGTAGATACTATGTTGAATGATCCGATTTTGTTAAGAAACAAAACTTGAAGAAGGAGAAAGAGAGTACCAGAATCAGCCCATCATACTCAGGGTTGCACTTTACTGCCCAGGTCCTGAAATTTTTGACAGAAACACACGAGGATACAAATACAAGATTCAAGCACTAAGTTTCTACAAAAAAGGTTCACCGTTCACAACAGAAAACGGCAAACAAACCTACCAATGTGTATGACCAGGAAGCTCTTGGACAGGAACCTTGGGCTTCCGGAGATCCCATACACGTATGCCTGATTCATCCTCTGCCGTTACCTACGTAATCCAATATTTTGATACATCACAACAAATATAAGAAGATATTTTTTTATACTGAATCCAAAGGTTGAGTTCCACAATATGCCCGGATCAGATGAAGTAGAAAACGGTCTGAACACATACGCACACTACTTGTTTATATAAAAACAAATTTTCCAGTTAAAAGTGAATTGTGCAGTGCTTCGGAAACAAAAGAGAGAGTCTTACAAGTATATGTTCTCTCTTGGGGTTGTAATCAACTCCGCGTGCATGAGCACGTTCAATTGAATTAACCTTCCTGTATTGTGTATACAACAGGGAAAAGCTCTTAACATATATACATGGGTTCACGTAAAGAGGTGAAACCAAAGCACCTAACAATGAGTTGACAGAGTAGATCAACACTGATACCATACTTCATACTACGCAGGTCCCAGAACTGGACAGACGATTCACCAGTTGCTGCAAAAGCATTCACATCATGGGGATTCCATGCTCCACCAGATAAAGAATGCAACATCCCAGCCGAATCCTTGGATATAACCTATTTAAAAGTGAGAAAAAAAATCAGTTAAAGGAGATAATATGACAAAGATCAATATACCCAGAAGCACAGAAAACAAGTTTATCTCTATATCCTCAGTAGCTAAATCACCTCAGCAGACTTTTTTGAGCAGTCTAAGTTCCACAAGAAAATATTTTGGTCATCCATGCTGATCAACTTGTCAGATCTTCCAGAGGGCCACCAAAGAACACTATTTCCATAGAGACGGGCAAAAAGTCAGCTCATAAGATGAAGATCAGAAAGAAACAAGTTATCAAACTTCGACGCCTCTGCAGCAATATAGGCTGCTGAAACGATAACTCACCAATTAATTTTACCGACATGCGCATCGAGAGATGCAATACGCTCCAACTGTGGGGAATCCAATTGACCATATAACTCGGGAATTTGCCATATCGCTGCTCCAAATGATTCACCTTTACAGGATAGTATGCAATATGAGTGTTTGACACATTTCAAGCTTTAAGTCACTAATCCGAAAAAATAATTCAAAATAACTCGAATTTCTCGCAACTGATAAACTCGAGATATGCGAATTTACCGGTGGAAAAGACGGTGGAGAAAATGCGTTGATCGAAAGGGCAGGAAGCAAGGTCCCATATCTCGTTAGGATGAGAGAAGAGACCCTCGCATATGAGCTCAGATCCACCAGATGAAAGACGAAGAAGATGAACCTTAAAAGTATCTCAAATGGTGGGAAATAAGCATTAAGTATCTTCCCGATTCAATTGAAGACGAAACTGATCAATAGGAAAAATGGATTCACCTCATTTTCTTCTTTCAGGCTAAGGGTTCCAGTTAGAAAGCTGGTGTAATCCGTATCGGCTTTCACATCCGATATACATCTAGCCTGAAAACAACCAATAAAGTTCGTATTTAAGGAATATAAGAAAATAAAGGAAGATCCGAACAGGAAGAAGATGATGAATTACCTGATACTTCAAACCATATCCAATTCCCGAAGATCCTCCTTGCATTGTCGCCTGAGCAGAGCAGACACAGAGGGATTCAGGTAGAAGCTGAAGCAGAGATGCCGATGATCAATTTGATTTTACTTATGATTCTAGTGGGCCTAAATTAAATAATAAGGCCCAATTAGTAAATAAGCAAATGTAGAAGCCCAATTCATCTCATCCTTGCAATTTTACTACAACTCACGTATATTATACATGCAGTCTTGGGGAAATAAAGAACATGAAATACGAAGAGAAGTTTAATAGTTTATTGAAAAAACCAAATAATTAAAAGTTATTTTCCATATTATTCGTTGATCAGAATACACTGTGAAGAATGAAGATATATGTTAATTTGAAAAAATTATCGTATTTGAAAATGTTGTCGTGATTTAAATAATTTGAAATTAAATATCGTTAATTTTGTAATAATCTATGGTAATAAAAAGAGCAGATTAGACTAGTTAAAGTCTCGTGAATGAATGCCTATTAGACTCATATTGTAGTGAGACCGTTGTAGCTAGGGTTGCTTGACCACCAGACACATTATTCATCATCGTCAGAACAGAAGAATGTGTGTTTCATTAATTATGTTTTTCTTGTGTGTGTGTGTGTTTGTAAATGGTTAAAATTATCATTGCGTTTGTTAAAACGTCTTGGAAAAATAATGATTTCATATCACATGACCGTTATTTACCAATGATGTTTATGTATATATATTAAGAAAAATAAATAATATCCATAATCAAGATAAAGTATGGATATTTATGAACCATTATCTTACTAAAGTCGTAGTGTTATTTTGATTTTGGGGAAACACCAGAGCGTTTGTTCGTGTTCATGTCATATTATCATCTATCTTTATTTGACTACAAATATATTTTAAAATGATTCAATAATATTTAATACTTATTTAGTAATATAATTAATACGCATGGGAATATTTTAAATACGGAAAGTAGTGATAAAATGACAAAAATTGGAGGAGGTGGATCTCCACCATCCCAAAAAGGAAACATTCCTTTCTTTGGTTTCACCGAAAAGTATAATTTGGTATTTTTTAAGATATGGGCACACGTAAAGGAAAAAGTATATAAAGATCCTCCTCGTGCGTATATATGTTTTTAGTTTTCGTCCTCAAAAGCCTCAACACCAAAAAAGTCCGAANTTTCGTCCTCAAAAGCCTCAACACCAAAAAAGTCCGAACTCTCACTCTGAGCTGCAAAACTTTTAAGCGAAGACGTGCGTGTGTACGCTTTTTCATTCATATTTCATTTTTAATATGTATCAGAATTGTACCCGCATTATATGCGGGGTAATTTTTTAAAA
>OVAU01000809.1:0-17713 GCA_900406315.1 Biscutella laevigata subsp. laevigata
GAAGCTGATCTATCGACATTAGCGAGACGATACTCGTGCATAATCCAATTCGTCTTAATCCCTTTAGGAGCCTTCCCAGCGTAAAAGACAAGTGCTTTCTTTATGCCTAGAGTCTTTGGTTTACCGATCGGTTTATCTGCTCCGGTAGCTTTCCAATAACCGGTTCCTGCAGCCCGGTTAGGACGAGAACCGTTTGGGTATTTTCGATCTCTAGGTGAGAAGAAGTACCACTCTNAAAGCCATATCTGAAAAGAAGAAGAAGAAATCTCAATCAACAAAGGATACTCTGAGTCTGAAACATGTATGTGTTTGGCTAAAGGATAAGAAGAAATACCTGGAAGCTCCCAAGGATTGAACTTATAGAGATCAATTTCTGCGATAACCGGAGCTGAAATAGTCTCCGATGAACATTTCCGGCATAAGTAAGATTTAACAAGCTCTTCGTCTGTAGGATGGAATCGGAATCCTGCTGGTAAGTTAAGCTCCGCCTTCATATTTAAAAAAATTCTTCTAAATTGGTTGAAAAAAATCAATTCGTCCTTCTGGATCTGGGTTGTATTTGCTCTGCTCAAGATTGTAATCGAGGAGATGAGAGTAAGCGATGGAGTTTTTATAAGGAAGAAAATAGCCGAAATTAATTGAAAAACAAAAACTAAAAAAGAAGAAGAAGACACGAGTGGTGGGGTTCAAGCACGTGCGAAAAAACCGACCGTTTTCTTTTCTACGCTGAACGCAGCCAGCTTGGGTAAATACGTGGCGGAGTGTAAGTGGATAGTCTAAGTTATGAAAAATTAGAGATGTTGTCATTGCTTACGTCACTCGCACCCTTTGGCCTTTGTAGATTTTTGACCGACCTAACTCCCTATGAGTGTCAAAAGAGCTTGAGATTTGACCCAAACCAAAAGTTACGAACTAGATTGAATCAACAAAACTTTTGGTTTTTCAATCAAATTTGATTCAGAGTAATTCACCGATCAAAAAAAAAACGAATCTATTTGCGTTTCGATTTATATCAGTTTAATTCATCGAATCGATCATATCACAATTTTTTTTAAANACGTGGCGGAGTGTAAGTGGATAGTCTAAGTTATGAAAAATTCGAGATGTTGTCATTGCTTACGTCACTCGCACCCTTTGGCCTTTGTAGATTTTTGACCGACCTATCTCCCTATGAGTGTCAAAAGAGCTTGAGATTTGACCCAAACCAAAAGTTACGAACTAGATTGAATCAAAACTTTTGGTTTTTCAATCAAATTTGATTCAGAGTAATTCACCGATCAAAAAAAAAAAAATGAATCTATTTGCGTTTCGATTTATATCAGTTTAATTCATCGAATCGATCATATCACAATTTTTTTTTTTTTAAAAAAACCTTTAATAAAAACCAAAATTAAATCAGATAAAACCAAATATTTTTAAACATATCAAATATCTAAATTAACTAAAACAATTTGAACCGAGATTATTCGGATCAATCGATTATATCTCATATATTCCAATTAAACCATAAATTTCGATTAATTTTCATAAATTTTTAATAGTTGGTAATCAAATTGAACGGATAGAAAAATTGAGCAGTTCAGTTCGATTCATTTTTCAATTACAAAAATTATCTAATAATTAAATAGACCGATTTAAAATGACAAAAACTGGTATGAATTGCAATGACAAATACTGTATGGAATACAATAAAACGACAACAAAAAAAAAAAGAAAAGAAATGGATTTATACCATCTGATTTTGAATCACTATTGCAAATTTGATGAAGAGAAGTCAACATTTCTTGAATTGCAAGTTGTGCATTGCAATTGGACCGCTGATGAATTTACAGTGAGCTTCTCCGCAGACGATTAAATTTCCTCTTTGACTCAATCTCGCGTCATGACTGATGACGTTGGATAGTTGCCATCGCCAATCGTACTCATCGGTTTCTTTTTTCCTCTTATATCACTATTATAAAATTATTATTAGTGTTTTTTTGGCTATTATTATATANTATAATAATTCAAATGTTTATACAAGTAAAAAATGATTAGTTGCTTGATTGAATGGCGTGGGTTTGTTCCCCGTTTTATGATCATCACTTACGTTTCCTATCATAATTATATTATTATGTTCGATTCCACATTTTGTTTCTCAAGTCTTAATCTTCCTTAATTAAGAAGCATACGAAATGTTTTTTCTAGTCAAATACGACTTTTTGTGTCAATAAAGAACGTTTTTAATTGTCTTAAGTTAAGAATGTAGATATTTGTAGAAGTCGTACCAGTTCATTGGCTAGGTAAAATATTGATTATTTTTTATTTGATTTGTTATTTATTTGGTTTGATTTAGAAAAATATTTGTAAATTTTCAGAGTAAATCAAATAAAAAATTACAATAATCGTAAAAAAAATCAAAGAATACACAACTACCACTTCTAAAAAAACCATATATCTACTTCGATATAAAAATACTCATATATATATATATAAATAAATATATAAATATATGTGATCATGTTATATATATATATATGAGATACTATTTCTTGGTTTTATTTATGAGTATACAACTTTTAAAATAAAATTATAAATTAAATGATCCATTTTTTGTAATAATATAATAAAATATATGTATTAGTTAATTAAATAAATAGATAAAAAAATAAAATATTTTTTTGTCGATTCTTTTATTAATTATATTATTTTTATTAAATTACACGAAAATTTGTTATTTTTTTGAACCATTTATGTTTTTAAGAATATAAAAAGATCAATTAAAATGAAGTGAAGCATAACATATTATTCGTAAATATTTGTACAAAATCCGAATATTCTAATCTCTCATATATCCGTAAAATTTAAAATAAAACTCATAAAAAATCATATATTTGTTAAAAATAAATATTACAATTTTTTTAGATATATAATTTGAAGACATATCTCTAAGTCCTTCCCCACTTATGCCTATAGGAGTCTTGATAGAAATCATTGGGATGTGATATTTAAAGAACTTTTTATTCGTTTGTAGATAAAGCCGACTTATCCCTGGGTTATAACTCGACCAAACTGAAAATCAACATCTCAATATAATAATAATGCATGATTATTTACGCAATATAGAATTCAGATAAACTGAATCTGGACTTGAAATCTGAATATATATTTTTTTTAAATGAAAACTCGACTTTTACACTTTTGTTGCAGTTGTTTTATTAGTCGTGTGAATTGAAATAGGAAGCTTCGTGGAGCTTGGTATTATAGCTGCCGAACTTGACCTAAAACATATATAGATATAAATATCAATATATCTAGAACTTGTTTTTGTCGTATCTAGAACTTTAACATTCAAATATGCTCGATAAGTTGGATAAGGACTTCAATTGTCGGAACTTAGAACTTATCGTCATATACAAGTACTATTCTCTATTCATATGACTACTTGTCTTAATACAAATGACATATGCAACTATGTATGTGTTATGTGTACGTGCGTGTAACAAAAGTCAAATATGTCAATTTCTATCTCTCTCTCTCTCTCTCTCAAATTTTTAACTTCAACGATTATTCTACAATGTTGAAATTGGACTAACGTTTTGTGGTATTTCTGGGTTAGTAGGATCCGAATTTATGGATGATACACGATTCCCACCATAAAATGTCCAAAATTTTGTTCTTTAAAATTCATGTGTTAACATGATTTGCAAGTATCTGAAAATTTTGCATATGTGTATAATGTAAGTTTCCACTTTCGTATGTTTCATCTAGGCATGGGCAAATTACTCGGTTGTCATAGAACGGAACCGACCCGAAAAAGAGGATACTGGAATCGAAATAAATTAATGAAATAACCGAATGGTTCCTAAATTTTGATAAACAAAGAACCGGTCCCGAATCATACCGAACCGAGAACCGAATGAGTACCCGAAATGAAATTAAATAATGAAGTATTAGTAATATTTCTTACTAATTTAACTATTATTTCTTCAAAATAGTGAATTTTTTTATAGATTATCCGGTTATTTTTGGATATTTCGGTTATTTTCGGATATTTTTGAGTATTTGGGTAAAAAAATAACTAAATTAAACTAGATCCAAAACAATTTAGTTAAAAAGATTCATGTCCAAATATCAAAAAAATAACCGAAACCGAACCGAACCCGACCGAAACCGAAAGAAATTGCTAAAATACCCGAACGGTTCCTAAAATCTTCTACCCAAATAACCGGACCGAATGGTATGGCCCTGAACCCGAATGGGTAACCGAATGCCCAGGCCTAGTTTCAATCTTTTTAATAAATTATTAAATTATTTGATAATTTCTAATGGTTACCCATCTTGTTTTAACCTAGTGTTGGATAAATTCGATGGCCCAAATCGAATAAAAATAAAAAGTACCGAACCAAATAGGAATCTACGAAATAATCAAACGAATCTTAAATTTTTATAACCGAATAATTAGAATCAAACCAATACCAAAAATGTGAAATATGTCATACTTGTGTTCTCGGTTGTTCAATAATCAGAGGCTAACACATAAAAGAGTTGTGATTGAGAGATTGAGAAGATGCAAATTCCATTTCCAAACAAGAAGAAAAACACCTAAGCCATCTTCTAATAGGCTTTTAAATACCGATTATACAAGTTATAAAAACCTAAGAGAGATCAGAGAGAGCCTTTTTTTTTTTGTCAACTGATCAGAGAGAGCCTTATCTATATCCTCTGCGTAGTTCCGAAGAGTGTTCCACTATAATGTAAAATAACACAATGTGTAATAACCAGATAACAAGAAAAAGTAAAAAAAGCTCGAGGAAGAGAGGATGTTACCTGGTCCACGCTTAAAGAGATACCTGCAACGCATAACAGACTTGTCGATAATCTTCTCAGCACAATTATGGAGAAGAAAGCAAAACTAATTTATCTATTGTTAGGGACAGGCATGAGAAACTACACATCTTTATCAAACATTACAAGAGCACTAAACATTCAAGATCCGCAGAATTGCTTGTTACGAAACACTTAAGAGATCTGAAGTTAATGGTTGGATGTTTCTCTATCTCAAACTAGATGCAGAAACTTAACAAAAGAAGAAGACATTACTAGCAATGGTGAATTGTGAGAACATACATGAAGAACACTGAGAACGAAAATAGTTTTAAGAAGAAGAAGATTACCTTTTTTGCCGGGCAAAGTTTTTCCTTCCTTGACATAGAATTCACGAATATCAATCCAAATTCTCCCATTCCAATTCCTCACAGAGACTCTCCTATTCTTAGATATCTGAATGCAATACCCAAAGCAAACAATCATAAACCCTAATTTGATTGAACAAAAATCACAACTTAAAATCCAAACCCTAAGAACTTCACTGTTACTAGAGTAGTTACGAGACTTACATTGCAAACGACTATGTCGTCAGACTCGTCAGAGGATTCTGATGGCTTTGCGACTTTCTTAGCCGGCGCGTGGGTTTCAGTTTCGTCATCTGATGCTCTTGCATATCTTTTTTACGTTTTCGTCTCGATGACATTTGTTCGAATAAACGATCTGTAGAGAAGCAGACCCAGAAAGCTCTCTTCAGACCAGAAATTGGAGATTGGTTCTGAAGGAAAACGAAAAGAATTCTCGAGTGTTTTTTATGTAATGCATTCAGCGATCACGCCTACGCGCTGTTGTAGCGCGTAGGGTAAAATCAAAACTATGACATTGACAACTGTTGGATCCGGGTCGCAGTTTTAAAACGTGNCTACGCGCTGTTGTAGCGCGTAGGGTAAAATCACATTGACAACTGTTGGATCCGGGTCGCAGTTTTAAAACGTGATTTTGAGAAAACGCAGGGCCAGAATTTTAAAACGCGGACTCTTTTTAGTCTTTGGACTTCGTTTGAAACCGCTAAGCCCTTCGTAAATTTCTCCCGTCTCTGAAACTTTTCTCTGTTTTCTTTTTGCTTGGACTGGATAAATGGGGAATTTGTTCGTGAAGAAACCAAAAATCACGGAGGTTGATCGAGCAATTCTATCTCTCAAAACACAAAGGCGTAAGCTTGGTCAATATCAGCAACAGGTTCTCGATTCCTTCCCTCACTTGTGATAGACAATTACACACATTGCTAGGGCTTGATCTTGCCCGAGTTTATGGAATCTGAGATTGAAAATAGTCTGATTCACTATATCTATTCGTGAAACAATTCAAAGGTGTCTACTTTCTGAGGTTTTGGTTTGTTCAAGATTGAATTTTCTTGTCAAATGGTTCTTGTGATCTCGAGCTTTACTTTCTTTCTCTTAAACCCTATTGTTTAGCTTGAGAAAGTAATTGACGCCGAAAAGCAAGTTGCAAGAGACTTAATCCGTGAGAAGCGAAAAGACCGAGCTTTGTTAGCATTGAAGAAGAAGCGCACGCAAGAAGAGTTATTGAAACAAGTAGATCAGTGGGTCATCAATGTCGAACAACAAGTAAATTTACTTGACCTTTCTTAACATCTCCCTTTTTCTTCTCTCGTTTGGTACCTGATTTTGTGTTTTGGAAGAAATCTAAACAAACACATTTGTTCAACTTCTCGTTATGAATCAGTTGGCAGATATCGAACTTACAAGCAAGCAGAAAGCAGTCTTTGAGAGTTTAAAGCAAGGTAACAATGCAATTAAGGCGATTCAGAGCGAAGTCAACCTTGATGATGTTCAAAAACTAATGGATGACACTGCCGAGGCCAAGGCTTATCAGGATGTGAGTTAGTAACAAGAATTGGTGTTTTCTTTGTTTATGGTTCTCCTTGTTTGTTTCCTTCATGGTCTTGAGTATTCTTTAGCTTAATCTAACTGTTATAAAACTTGAATGTTAGGAGCTGAGTGCCATATTGGGTGAGAAACTATCAGCAGAAGATGAAGAAGAGATCTTAGCAGAATTCGACAACCTGGAAAATCAGGTATGTTACACTATGGATTCACTCTTTAATTGAATCATTAACATAGGGAGCCAAATTGTGATATATTATGTTCTTTTGTTCAAAGCTCACTGTTGAAGATATGCCTGAAGTACCTTCAACAGAACAGGAGAAATTGGACCTGCCTAATGTGCCAACAAAAACACCCGTCGCTTCTATGGCAGAAATATCACCAACAAAGAGAAAAGGTTTTGTTCTTCTTCATCTCCTTTGTGATGCGTTGGTTAATTCAAAGAACCTTCAAAACTTATGGATAAGCTTTTGTTCTTGCAGTTCTTGAGGAACCTTTGGAAGCTTGATTCAGAAGTGAAGAATCTAGTCGACTATAAATACAACCATGAATTTTCACTAATCTTAAGACCTTTTTTTCTTCTCGGTGTCTTTGTCTTGTAGACAATGTCCATTCAACTAGTGGGGAAAGTTTTGAGGGAGTAAACATTTGTTGTTCTTGTGGAAGTCTACAATAACACAAATGCAAACACTAACACTAACCAACTTAGTTGATCTCCAAGGTCTCGGGTTCGACAAGAATATTAAAAGGGAAAACAAAAACAAAATGATATTAATTGCATCGATGAATGATCGAAATCACATCTATTTACAAAACAGTAGTAGCAAGAACATGCAGTAGAATCTTTCAGAACCCGTCATACTCAGTGATAGAGACACACGAGTATTTAACGTACTTGCACCGATCAGAAATCATTCGATCTGGGTTTTGTTTAAGGTTTAAGCGACGTGGCTCCCTGAACTTCATTTAGATATCTTCATTCTTCTTATACTCTTCTGCTAAAATCAAGGTACCTCTTTTTCTTTCTTTGTTATTCTTACAAAGGGCTTTGTTTCTGCTTTGCTAGGGTATAAATCAAGGGTATTTTTGTGATTTCTGGGTTTTTTAGCCTTACAATCTCCTATACATGTGCAAATTCCTCTGATTTGGTTGAATTTTAACTTTTGATTGCGTTTAATTCTCCCTCAATCTGCCCTCTAGGGTTTGTCCAAAATGCATCGATTTCGTTCCTCTCTCGATTGGTTGAGATCGTAATAAATTGTGGATCTTAAGCTCTTAGGTTTCACAAGTGAAATGTTTAGCTTCTGTATGAATCTCTTACTTTACATGTTCTTCTTCTTTCTTCTCTGTCATATGATCTTAGTTTATCTCATTCTTGAACTCGATTCAGATCCTTCAATTAGAAGCATTCCATTGCTTATGCTTTGAGATTTCATGTAATAGTCCTATAACATGAACCATCCTCTCCAATTCTTGCTTATTAGCAGTTTTGTGGATTCAATTTTGTAATTAGGAACTGAGCTCAACCTTTATCCTCTACTCTCTTGTGTTGTGCGTTATCTAAGCTCATCTTTGCTTTGTTCTGTTTCAGACTTGGTCAAGAAGCTGAATTGTGATTTGAGATGGCAACAGAACAGAGCAGATTGGTAGAAGAACAAGAGATCCAACCAACCCAAGTAGCTCCTGGTTTTGTAGGAGCAATTGAAGAACAATACAAAAAACTCAAAGATCACGCAGAAGCTTATCCGTATGTTTGGGGCTCTTACACTGTTGTCTACGGTGGTCTTTTCCTTTGGACAGCTTATAGATGGAGGAAGCTGAGAAGAACTGAGGATCGAGTTCGTGGTCTTCAGACAAAACTGAGGAAACTCGTTCAAGATGAACAATCGGCAGTAACGAGCAAGTCTTCTTCAGTTTCTGACAAAGACTTAGTTTAGATTCTACTGTTTCGTTACACTAATTTCCTTGTTCATCCGCATAAACTTTTATACAGAGTGAAAGAAGAGAATACGCTAAAATTGCGTTTGCGTTGCGTTTCTATGCAATAATTAGCCTTAGATTTTTTTTTTTTTTTTGTGTAGAATCAGTTATGTTGTCTTATCTTTCTTTCAATTGAACCAATATTACTCGCATTCGAAGGAAATCAGTTGTAACTATTCAGTTAGAGTATTTGGGTTTTAGAATATTTTAGTTCGGTTTAGTTTTGGTTCAATTTCGATTCAGTGTTAGTATTTGAACATGTATTTTTTTGGAATTGATTATTTTATTCAATCGAATTCAGTTATTTTTACCCAAAATACCATAAAGTATACGAAATTAAACGAAATATCTATGAAAAATAAAATTATTTATCTAATTTTAACAAAAAAGGAGNGAAAGTATACGAAATATCTATGAAAAATAAAATTATTTATCTAATTTTAACAAAAAAGGAGTTTAATTAATAAATATAACTAATATTTTTTTTCGGATATTGATTGGGTTCTCGATTTGGTGCTGCATTGATCTACAAATTTAAGATCTTTAGTTATTTAATAGATTTCTATTCTGGTTAGTATCGTCTATTTGAAGTTAATTCGATTAATATCGATTTATTTATAGGTATACATCATTGTTAGACAAGTAGATATAGATTTTGAAATACACCAAAACGATCAAACGTTGAAATGCTAAACGGTCAATGTTAAGCGTGGGTGTTGTTATTGTTCTAACAAATGGAGTTTCTAGTGCACTGTAACGCTCCCGCCGAAGATGTGAGTTCTTTAACGGTTTTAGCGTTTGCGACTGTGAACCTTTGAGATGGGCCGTAATTGGGCCGAGCTTTTCCAATACCCTTGTGTAGGCCGAAAGAGGCTCCATTCTCGAAGAAATCATTCACTGAGTAGAATTTCCATTGCATTTGATCTCCTTGGCTATGTTTCTTCCAAGTTATCTACAACAATAATAAAATGTTAGATGAGATGAGGAAACAAATAACAGATAATCTGTTTGTGTTTTAGCGTTTTGCGACTTCAAACGCACCTCTTTGCTTCCGGATTTAGTTGCGACGAAGTAGTTTGATTCACTCTTAACACGAGGGCTCATGCTTCCTCCGATTGCATATTGAGTCCATCCTTGGTAATAGTTATTTGCTACATGAGCATATCCATGTCTCACTCTGCACATTTCACATATTTCATCAAAATTAGAAATATAAAGAGTTCATTCATCCATTTCGAATGGAGTGAACCGAAACCGAACCAAAAAAATCGATTTCGGATATCACAACACAACCGAATGGATAGTTTTTTAATTATCTACGAATATTGGTTCGGTTTATAACCGGAAACCAAACGGATATCGGAATAAAAAATATGATCCATAATGTTGAACCGAACCGATTTGGGTATTTAGGATCCAAAAACCAAAAAAAAAANAGTGAAAACATCCATTTCGAATGGAGTGAACCGAAACCGAACCAAAAAAATCGATTTCGGATATCACAACACAACCGAATGGATAGTTTTTTAATTATCTACGAATATTGGTTCGGTTTATAACCGGAAACCAAACGGATATCGGAATAAAAAATATGATCCATAATGTTGAACCGAACCGATTTGGGTATTTAGGATCCAAAAACCAAAAAAAAAAAACCGAATGAAATCGAACTAGAATGAAACCGAACTAAACTCAATTCAAATGATTTAAAATATCTGAAAATTTGAATATACCGAATGGAACCAAATAACTTTTTTATTAGTGTATTTCAATTAAATTTATCGGTTTGAATATTTACTATCCCAAACAAAAATAATCGAAAATTCGGTTATTGTTTATGCCTCTATAAGTCTACAAAACCGAACCAAACTAAAACCGACCAATATCATTTTGAATAGAGACTAAAACCAATATCCGAAAACTGAATTTATCGAATTGAAACCAAACCACACCGAATATTCGTATGCCCATAGCTAGATAAAAATATAGATTTTAATACCTTGGCATTCGCTGGTTGCAATTAGGACCAAAGTGGTTAAACACAACAGTAACTCTCATCTCTTTGTCTCTTACATATCCATCATCATGTCCAAGAAGCATGACCTTGTCTTGGTTCCTAAACCAATTGTTCGACACTGTGACGTCAGTACTCCCTCTTGTGACGTCTAATAAACCATCTTCACAATCATAGAGCGTGTTGTGATCAATCCACACTTTCTTAGCCGTGACCAATCTTATCGCATCGCCATCCACTTGTCCAAGTTGAATAATCTTCGAGTCCGGTCCCATCACTGAGCTTGGAGGATGAGCTTTACAATCATGGATCTTAAGTCCGTGAATGATCACATCGGTGGCTCTATAGACTATGAGACAAGCTGGACCAGAGATGTGAACGGTAACACCACGACCATCGAGTGTTGTGAAGCTGCTGATTAGAAGAGGTTTCTGAAGTTTGATCTTCATGTTTCTTTTGAATGTGATCCATTTTTTACCTTTGATTAGTGTTGCTCCGTATCTTAAGGTTCCGGGTTTAGGGTTTAGAGGATTATCAGAAGGGTCCGTTACTTTGTATTGTGTGACTCCTTTACCGATATTTCCTGTCATTTTTCCGGCAAATCCAGCCGAACATCGAGCAAGTTGGTTTCGTTGTCTACGCCATTGCGGGTTTGGTCTCCAACATTTGTCCATTACATTCAGTTTCGTGGCTTCCAAGACATTTGCCACAAACAAAACAAGCAAGAGTTGACTCAAGGCGATGTTGAAGAACTTAACCATGATTCTTGATTCTTGATTCTTGATTTTTGAAGTGTGATGAAGAATCAAGATTCAAGAAAAGGGTTTGTGTCAAAGGTTGAGATTTTGATCAGAAGCTGTGTTGTTGTGTTTGTATTATGAGTACTATAGTTGGAGTTTATATATATATGGGAGAGATTCGAGTTTGTTTCTATTTAACTAAAAACAACTTTAGTTTTGCTCTTTCTATTTAGTGTGAGTTCTTGAAAAACTTGAGAAGTTATAAGTTGTAACAACTTGAAGCAAGCTTCTAAAAGTAAAACGAAAATTAGAACTTGTTATATCTTAACTTAGCAATCATCAGTGAAGTTACTTCCCTTCCAAAATTATACATTTTCGGTTTTGATTTTCTCCAAACAATATTTTGGATAACATTATGGATGAATTTCAAATATAACTATTAAAAAATTAATATTATCAATATTATTCAATAAAAAAAAATATTCTAAAAATATATATCATTTTTAGATAGACTCATCACCCTGGCAGGTCATTCTGATCTTTTGCAATAGGATGTTTGGAACTATCATCTTCCTCTTCTGTAGGTTGGGAACTAGAATTCTCACCTTCTCTCTCTGCATTTTGCTTCTTCAAATCAGTGTCTTCCCTATCTGCTTCTTCGTGAACCTTAAGATCAAGTTTTTCATCCCTTCCTTGTACAAAATTTTTCGCTGTTTTCTTCTTGTTTTACATCTGAAAGCTTATGAACATTGTCTCCCTCACCTTGTAGAGCTCGGACCAGATCATCAACACTCGTGTCAGTTTCAGTTTTCTTCTGAACATCTGAAGAAAATGTTGTATGATCTTCAGATGCCTTAGACGCTTGCAATGGTGAAATGGATGGAGCTGACATTGCATCACCCAAGCTTTTGGAAAGGCAAGCATACTTGAAAACAAGCTGTTTATAATCATTTAGCAAGCCTTCAACCTCTCCTATCCTTAAATCACCAAAATTGGCAAATATGTAAGGATACTCTTTAAAGACTTTGCTTGCCTCGTTGCTATCATTCAAAAGCGTGGCTGCACCCTTATTTTCCAAATCCGAAATGGACTCAGCTTTGTTTATTGGTATTTCACTGTTCGGATTCAGTGTTTCGTTGGTGGCAGAAAGACTGTCAGACGATTTTGATTGGAGAAGTGTCTTTTCCTTCTTAGGATCTTGAGCAGTGGGTTCATCACGAGGAGGTGGTGAAGCACCTCGACCAGTTTGATAAGACTGGCTTCCCATACCAGGAAGATGTGCCCGTGCAGATTCCAGTTTCATTTCGAAGTCAGCTTCATCCAGCGAAAGGGATTTGGCATCAATATTTGAGATGAAAGACTCTGCAGAGAGTATGTTTGTGAAGAAGTAGGCAGCTTCACCAACCAGTTTAGATTGACGCCTATATCTTTGTATATACAACAAATTTAAGTGAAACTGTGGAGGGTTAGCCTGGAAAAAACAAAGCAAATAATCATCAATAAATGTAGTAGTTGCACAATCCAAGCATAAGAGTATGAAATTAACACATATGACATCAGAAACAAGCATGCATAAACTGTTCAATCCCTTGCATACCTTTAAGGTAACATATATAAGAACAGGAAGAAATTCGTCTGCTCCAGGCGCATTCTCATTTGAGGAAATTGAAGCATTTATTAGTATGTTATTTATCACTTTGCAGCAGCTAAGGATACACATAAGCTTATCACGAGGAGATTTATACATATTTATCTTCTGGAGCTCTTTTTGAGCTAGCTGCCAAAAACGAGAGAAAATATCACCAGTAAGAACCATTGTTACATTAACAAGAGCTAGATGCTACTAGATCAGCTCACCAGCCATGATGTTTCGTTTTGAAAAGTTGGTTGTATATCCAAGTTTTCAGGAGAAATGAATTGTTGAACCAATGACATCTTCTCAAAGAGTTTCTCATCAGATATAACATCTTCGGGGTTTGATGCAAACACCCGGTTGATTAACTTTGTCATGACATACTTCTCTAGGCCCTGCGTACACAAAAGGTGCAATGATTAAGGAAGGAAAGATAGAATCCAGAAAGAATATTAGAAATCAGAAAAGGAAGAAGGATTTAAACTGATATACTCACTTCTCCAGCATTGTCCAATTCCTCCTCAGAAGAACCGGACCAAAGTGGATGGGACCTGAAGGCTGACTCCATCTTGGAGAAGAACTCTTGAACTGCAGCACAATCTTTTTCCGCGTCTGGCGTATTGTTTGAGAATGAAACAATGAAACTGCAACATAAAAAATTGCAGAGCTCAAAAACCGTAGCCTATCTTATTAAAATGAACAGAAATTGTAGTGGCCAACAATTGATAAACTATGCAACTTCAGTTGAATGACATCTAGGATTTAGAAATTGCCATCACAAAAATCAATTTTGTAGCAAATCATCGAACTAACAAGATCTTGACACTATCTCATAACCAACAAATCTATCCATCGAATTTTTTTAAGAGAACAATATCAACACAGTAAGAATCTTACTCACATGTATCATGGAGAGCAAATAGACCTAACATCCACTTAAGACTTAAGCTAAGAGTGAAGAACAGGAGAGAAAGAGAGAGAAAGAGAGAATGTATGTATGTATTCGCATCAGCTCCGAACTTGAATTGACCTTTTAATTGATTTGACGAAATCTCCGGCGGAAGGTTTACGCATCTTTTCGAGAAAATCATGCAGACTGGAGAAGACGTCCGTGTTCTCCATCGGCGATCACCACCCGAATCAGTCCGATCAACGTCCAGCAAACTTGAATCTCCGAATAATTGACTAACGAGAAGATGAGAAAGAGATAGTTGATCTCCGAATAAACAAGATTGGGCCGATAAATAGGCTTCAGGAGCCCAAGTACATGTTCAATCACTGCTTACTTCGACATCGGCTAAAGTTGAAGCATGTTTAGAGAATAGACAAAAGTTTAGCTCCAATGTCATTATTTAGAAATATCAGAATCCAGGAAGAAGAAGAGAATGTTGATACAGAGATTTCGCAACATAAAATGATTATGAGAGCAAGCAAGAAGTAAAAGACAAGAACATTCCAGAAGATTCTTAGTCCACTTTACATGTCTGGTTCGGGTCCACGTCTCATGGAGGCAGAAAAGTCATACGGATCATCATTAGCAGAAGAGAAGCCAAAGGATCCTTGATGATTCAAATAGGAGCTTCTCCAGTCATTGAGATTCCCATTTTGAGGAGTTTCTGAAGCAGTGAGTACATGGTCTTCAATATTCAAATAGGAGCTTCTCCAGTCATTGAGATTCCCATTTTGAGGAGTTACTGAAGCAGTGTGATCTCGTACATAGTCTTGAAGATTCAAATAGGAGCTTCTCCCGTCGCTGAGATTGCCATTTTGAGGAGTGACTGGAGCAGTGAGATCTCGTACATGGTCTCGAGGATCCAAATAGGAGCTTCTCCAATCAGTGAGATTCCCATTTTGAGGAGTTATTGGATCAGTGAGATCTCGTACATGGTCTTGATGACTCAGAAAGGACGCGCTTCTCGAGTCACTGAGATTCCCAGTTAACGGAGCAGTGAGATCTTGTAGCTCTAAAAACAACTCTGAGTTTTCAACTAGATCATAAGAGGGTGTCCCTGGGAGGTAGGTCTGTTTATCGTTGAAAATATCTCCTTCTAAGCAAACCGGAGCCGATACACCGGGATCATGTCTTACCTGCAGAATGATAAACTATGAGACATCATATACAAACAAAACACCAAGAAATTATACATTTGATTCGTAAAAGTAGCAGATAAGGTTTCTAATGGATACTGCATTCCCATGCAACCGAAACACTAATAGTTCCTAACCTGCCTCACATGGCTCGCCTACAATGATACCAACATTCTTTATTAGACTAAGCCAAAGACGATAAATTGACAAACACCTACCTCAATATTGTTCAGTCCACTGAAAGGCAACCACTCAACGTCATCAGCAAAGATCTCCAACATTGAATCTATGTCATTGTCACCGTTTACGGGAGTCTGTTGGGTCTCTGGCAGAATGGCAGTGCTACTAAAATCAAGAAGTGGTGTACCAGAAAAAGGAGTGTTAGCTGCATCACTCGGATGTGGAAGCTCGCTGGTAGTAGTAGTAGTTGCAGCTGGTAGGACATCAGAGACGCATGATTCTGAAAACATGCCACCAATAAAATCCGTATGTCGGTCATGCAAGGGATCCACAACCAGATTGGTTTCTTTGTCAGACACATTAAGGTTTGTGGGATTGTTGGCAGTAAGAACATCAGTCTGTTCTTCCTCATCACTCCAGTCCTCTTCCCTAAACGGAGCTCCATATTGCGCTCCATTTCTAGGTCCCGGTCCATCTTTCTTGAATACAACGCACACCACGTAATTATCCTACAGTTTGAAACATAGTGAATACACAATAAAAGATGATGATTCATGCTTACTCGGAAATGACGCGAACAAGATAATATCAAACATAATCCAATCCCTAAAACTATCACAAGCTATCATCAAGTGCTAACTTGAAGTTATGTTGCAATTTTAATTAGTATATTACCTGAGGAACAATCATCTGCGACAGTGCCTCGTCTTCAAGCCTGTATTCATGCATAACCCAATCAGTCCGCTCCCCACGAGGGNTAAATGCTAACTTGAAGTTATGTTGCGATTTTAATTAGTATATTACCTGAGGAACATTCATCTGCGACAGTGCCTTGTCTTCAAGACTGTATTCATGCATAACCCAATCAGTCCGCTCCCCACGAGGGGACTTACCAAAGTGATAAACCAGAGTTTTTATCTTTCCCACAACTTCAGCATTGCAAAGAACTGGTCTCTCCTTCCCTGTGGTCTTCCAGTAACCACACTCAGTTGACCGGTTTGCCCTAACCCCTGTAGCATACTTCTTTTCCTTCGGGCAGAAGAAGTGCCACTTACGATCACCACCCCTTATATAGGACTTATCTGTAAACACGAAGACTCCCAAGTTAGATAAATGCAAAAATTCTGGTAATGGAAGAAGAAAGTTTGTAAAGGCATACCAGGTAAATCAGGTGGTTCAAACTTGTAAATGTCAACTTCAGCAATGGCATCCATAAGGAGCTTTTTTCCCAGGACTTTCCTCTTCAGGTAATATCTCACGAGTTCAACATCAGTCGGATGGAACCGAAATCCAGGAGGCAGCTGAGTTTTCCCCATTGGCAGATCCAAAGGGGAAAACTTGCACTATCTTCCGTAGACTCCTCACCAGTAAGGTGAAAGTTTCGCACAGAAAGCTTTTAGATCAAGTTCACAGTAACAGGACCAGCACAAGCGAATACTCTTTAGTCAAATGAAACAGAAAAAATGCAGAGAAGCGATGAAAGGAGAATAGAGAGTGGAAATAAAAGGAAAATAGAAGTAGAAGAGATGGTGAAGGCAGGTCAAGTCCAATGCCTGAAGAAGATTATCTGAAAACACCACAACCTCCCCCTGCTCATATAACCACAGGCACACCAAATAAAGGATGGATTCTTCTTGCAGAGATCAATAGACATCTGGTGTGCAACGTAAATCCTGCTATTGAGACATCGAAACAAAACAAAGAAACAAAAAGAAGAAGATATGAAATAGATACGAAAATACACAGCATATATTTAAAAAATTCCAATATCCAGGGGAACTAGAAACCCTAAGGAACTGAAAAATCGGTGAGGTTCATCCAGAAATCACAAGAATAAAATCAGGAGATGGAGAACTCATAACAAAGATTAAAAGGGAAAAAGATAACCGACGACTACAACGAGAAAATCAAAGGGAAACACAAAGCCGCCATCGAGAAATCACGGATGGGGACGAGAGTCATACCGGAGAGGGAAAACACGACGGAGGAAAGGACGATCGGCGTAGGAGGGAGGCGAGGAAGCGATACAGAGAGAGTGGCGTGAAAGAAAAGCCAGAAGTGAAAAGATGGATGTGGTCTTTCTCTTTATATACGACGAAGCTCAAGACCTTAGGCGTTTACTAAGATACTAGTGGGCCCATTTTGAATCAAAGCCCTAATATTGTAAATTCTTAAAATTGTAATATCAATTTATTGAAGGTTGAATATGCAATTAAGCAAAAGTTTCCTACATCTAGTAGAGTTTATCTACTTAAAAAAACTTTAATGAAATATTTCCTAGGATGATTTAAATTAANTTATATTAAAGTAGAGTTTATCTACTTAAAAAACTTTAATGAAATATTTCCTAGGATGATTTAAATTA
>OVAU01000810.1:0-11491 GCA_900406315.1 Biscutella laevigata subsp. laevigata
TTTGACGCTAATCTTATGACCGTTAGATTAGTTTTATTGCAGTTTTAACGCAGCTTTCTCCACCGTCAGATCATATTAAGCTTTAAGTCCACGCGTATGAATCATTTATGCGGTAAATTCGAAATCAAATCCCTTTGTTCTGACAATTCGTTAGTAGGGAATTCTGAACCGAACCAGACTAAATTGAAATTTTTAATTTTTGGTTGTTGGTTCGGGTTTAATAACTATCTAAATCTAGAAAATTAAATTAAATTAATAGTTTTCAAATAGTTTTTTAAGATTTTCATGATTTAAATTTTTTAGATTTATTCTGTCTATTTGTAATTGTTGTATGGTTTATTGTAGTTTTCAAGATTGTTAATCATCTTGAGACTTTCGTCATTTAATTTTAGACTAATGTTCGTCTTCTTTTAGAATTTTATTTTAGTCCCAAGTATCCGATCTTATAGTATTCTGCTAAAGCTTTTGCTATCGCAGCCGAAAGGCTACGATGTTCACTTTTCCATAACAAGTCAGAGACCGGTGCTAACTCTTTCTTCATATCTTCTGCACTATGTAGGATGTTGGAGAAATGACTGAGTTGGAGAAAACAAATTCGAAAACGCAAATGTTGTACATAAAGACCGTCTAAACATAAACTGGTGTTTAGGTAGTAAAAACTGTGTGTTCAAATGCTTAAAGAACCAAACGAAGACGTTTCACAAAGAACCAAAGACAGTATAGAAGGCCTAAGTTGAATCTGTGGCTCTCCTTTGATTACAAAACAAGACACTCCTACTTCCAGAGCTTACGCAGAGACATGTTCTTCTCTGTGTCTTTCTTCATCACCTTTGCAACCGCCATCTCAAAGTCTTCTTGTGTCACGTGAACTCTCCTCTCCCGTAGCGCAAACATGCCTGCCTCCGTGCACACAGCCTGACCATGATAACCGAAAACATAAGAGGGAGACAAATTGTTGTGTGTGTGAGAGAGAGAGAGAGAAGCAGAAGAATGCAAACACTATACCTTCAGCTCAGCTCCTGAAGCACCACTCATCTTCTCTGCAATCTTTTTCAGATCAATCCCACGCATCAAATTCATCTTCCTCGAGTGTATCTTCAAGATATCAAATCGTGACTGCAACACGGTTTATAAATATGCATTAGCCAAACATTTTCTCCAAGCTATCTATCTATATTTTCTAAGTTACTTCCAATATCAAGCACAAGCATTACATCTTCATTTGGATTAGGGAATTCGATCTTCCTATCAATCCTTCCAGGCCTGAGAAGAGCTTGATCCAGAATATCTATACGATTGGTTGCCATCAAAACCTGCAACAGTGTGAATTATGAGTTTGCCTGGCAAGTGATAATTTAGACCATGATACGAAATATCCCCCCTTTTCCTCTTCATGCTTTTTTTTCCCCTTTACGTACCTTGATTTTGTTTGACGCTTCAAATCCGTCAAGTTGATTGAGAAGCTCGAGCATAGTCCGTTGCACCTCACTATCACCATTTCCACTTCCTGATTCCATACGAGCAGACCCGATACTATCAATTTCATCCATGAAGATGATTGATGGTGCATGCTCCCTGAAACCCATAAACAAGTGACAGTAGGAAGGTAAGCAGAATGGAGGAGTATATTTCAACACAATCACGTCATCTATGTGTACTTTCTCCTTATAGCAGGCTTGGTACTATGGCCTTACAAATCACTGTAATCATGCTACTAAAGCTGGGAATGTTTTGAAGATTTATCTTATTCACAGTTCCATCTTTTTCTACCAACTATCATTATCATGCTTGAAATTTCAAATAGGGACTACCGTATTCAAACCTTGCCATCACAAAAAGTTCTCTGACCATTCTAGAACCTTCTCCAATGTATTTCTGGACCAGCTCGGAACCAGAGACTCTGATGAAGGTACAGTCAGTGTGATGTGCCACAGCCCTAGCCAAAAGTGTCTTCCCAGTTCCAGGTGGACCATACAACAACACACCCTAGAAAGAGAGAGATATATCATCTCTAATTCACCTAGCATCGTTCTAAAATATAGAGAAAGCTTTGTCACGCATGTGTACCTTTGGCTGTGCAATTCCAAGAGACTCAAACAGTTCAGGATGCTTGATTGGCAGCTCAATGACCTGATAACAATCAAATAAATTATAAGAAAATTACAAGGATGAAACAACAGAGGGGATAGCCACTAAACCAATGACATCTAGTTTCGTTTTTATTTCACTAGGCATACCTCCTTTATTTCTTTAATTTGCTGGTCAAGACCACCAATCATGTCATATGTGGAGTCTGGAACCTTCTCAACTTTCATAAGGTTAACCAGAGGATCTACTTTGCTGGGCAGGACCAAGTGGAGGACATAGCTATCATTACGGAGGGCAACTCTCGTGGATGGGGTGATTTTCGTTATGTCAATGCTTTTATCAATATCGACAACATACTTCCCCTCTGGATGAACCTGTAAAAGGGAATTTAAGCCTTAAGAAATACACACGATACAAAGCCAAGTTAATCCTAAATAGTGTGATATAAAGATTCATACCTTAACCAAGACCTTGTTTTTCCCCATCACCTTTACCACTTCACCCACATAGGACCCAGGTTCTTGAAGTAGCTGCAACTCTTCTCTAAGCATTCGTACTGTTCAGTTTAGAAAGAATTCTACCGTCAAAGGTTTGAAATTTTGAATTAACTACAATTGTAGAGACTAATAAGAAAGTATTCGAGCATAAATAACTTCTTCTGAAGCTGACAGTCACATAATTTGCTAAACAATCTACTAGAAGACAGAAGCTGCTATATACTCGACACAAGTGGGTATCTTATTGCTGCTAACAATCAAGAATAAAAAAATATACAAAATCGCCACCCAATCACTTTCAGATCGGAAACCCTCAAATCTAGCAATCATAACGACAATAGTCATTCAAAAGCACTCAATTCTAAGGAGAACGAAATCGATAGCCCTAGCACGGAAATCGAGAATACTAAACCCAAAACCACGATCAAAACATCCAATTCAACATAGAAATCAGTAAAAAATTCCTTGGAAATTGGAAGAAATTAGGGCTAGTGAAGGAAGAAAAGACCTCTAGAATTGAGCTCATTCCGCTGGGCTTCAAGGCGATTGAGGTTGTTGCTCTTCTGGCGTAGCTGGCGCTGGAGCTCATGGATGTGCTGGAGATAGTACTGCTTAAGCCCCTCCCCTTGTTTGGCCGCCGCTCCCTTGACGTGACAGGTTTCCTCCATCGCAGTCTCGGGACGCCTCGAATCGACTCCTACGGTCGCCATTACTATGGATGATTGCAGCAAATTATCGAAAGAGAGATCTCTAGTATTCTCACAAGACCCAACTGAGAAAGAAAAGAGAGAGGTAGATTGATTTCTTCGATCAGAATCTGAAACCCTCACGCAAACATTTACTTCACCTAAATACACGTTAAAAGATTAAAGAAAAGGAAATTAACTCTTACCTTTTTTTTTGTATTACCGAGTTAATAGATTTCATTTCAGTTGCGAACCTTCTCTCTCCTATAGAGTCTTCTCAATCTTATCGAAAACTCACGTGGCTGGTGGTCGGTGAAAGTTGTGACGGTTAATTTAAGTTTCACATCTTTCATCGATGGTTGAATTGAGAGAATTCTTGAGGGAGATAATATTATGCAAAGGCTAAATCATTCGTAGATTTTGGTCTAGGCCTAGTTTAACCGAAATTTGAGGCATGTGTTCAACACTATTGGCACACCCAAATTGACAAAATGTGGAAACATGGTTCGTGTAGTGTCGGTGTTTGCCCTCGTAAGAGCAAACAAATCATAGATTGTTACACCTCTTGAAATCACGTCCTAGGCTGATATATTGACGAATATAGAAATCTACAGGTTCAATAATACTAATTTTACTCAAATGATTTTAGATAATTAACTAACTCTTAAACAAATTAAACTGAAAAATGGATCAAATGATCTCCTTTGATCGTCTTCCGTGTTTACATGATCTATTTCCGCCAACGAACGATTTACCTTCATTTAAAACATGATAACTCGATTTAGTTACATGTTCGAAAAAATATAATTAAAAAATGTTTGGCCAACCCTAATTGTTTCCCGAGTTTTGCATTGAATTAATGGAATTATAGACCCAAATAATAGAAATGTCTACAATTTTAGTAAATTATGTTTTGCCCATTTTCTTCTACCATTTATGGAGATTTGACTAAATTAGCACAAAATGTTCACTCAAAGTAAGCATGGAGATTAAAAATTACACATCCAATTGCCAAACCCGCACGACACTCATGAAGTCGTCGCCTTCCTCTTAATAGTCTCCGTTTCAATCCGATCCAGATCCATTCTCTCCTCTTCTTCTCGGATCTGGACACAAAACCTCCGAACCCAACAATGTCATCGTCCCGATTCGATTCCAGCAATCAGTTGGCGACAAGCAGCCTCGTAATCGGATACGCTCTCTGCTCCAGCCTCCTCGCCGTCATCAACAAGTTCGCTATCACCTATTTCAACTACCCTGGACTTCTCACCGCTCTCCAATACCTCACCTCTGCTCTCGGAGTCTGGCTTCTCGGCAAATTAGGTTTTCTCCATCACGATGTCTTTACTTGGGAAACCGCTAAGAAATTCCTTCCCGCCGCACTCGTTTTCTACCTTGCAATCTTCACCAACACTAACCTCCTTCGTCACGCCAATGTCGATACCTTCATTGTCTTCCGATCTCTCACGCCGCTGCTTGTCGCGATCGCCGATACTGCTTTTCGTAATCAGCCGTGTCCCTCTAGACTCACTTTCTTATCGCTATTCATCATCCTTGCTGGTGCTGTTGGGTACGTAGCTACTGATTCGGCTTTTAATCTCACTGCATATTCCTGGGCACTTGCGTACCTTGTTACAATCACAACTGAGATGGTTTACATTAAGCATATCGTGTCGAACCTGGAATTGAATACTTGGGGATACGTTCTGTACAATAATCTCTTATCTCTGATGATAGCTCCGTTATTCTGGTTTCTCACTGGAGAATACGCAGAGGTTTTCACGACTGTGAATGAGAATTCGGGGAATTTGTTTGATCCTGTTGCGTTTTTCGCTGTGGCATTGTCTTGTGTGTTTGGTCTACTCATCAGCTTCTTCGGATTTGCTGCTAGGCAAGCTATCTCTGCCACAGCCTTTACAGTGACTGGTGTTGTCAACAAATTCTTAACTGTTGTCATCAATGTTCTGATTTGGGATAAGCACGCCACTCCTGTTGGTCTGGTTTGTCTTCTATTTACCATCTGTGGAGGAGTTGGTTATCAACAGTCTGTTACAATGGCTAAGAAACCCATCAATGGTCCATCAAAAGAGTCGGACACTGAGGAGGTGGAGGAAGAGTTGAAGAACTTGATTCCGGGAAAACTTGCTACTAATGTATGAGAGAGATTCCATTGTTTACACCCTTTGATTTTGGATCCTTTTTTACCTTTATTGAGGTCTTTAGTAAAAGTGGTTAACACTTCTCTAGTTTCTGCCCTCCATTTTGTAAACCTATTGCCTCTCATCTTCCTATCTATCAATACAAATTCAGTTTATGTTCTCTGCTCTAAAAGAATGATCTTGAGTTTATTGGTAAAGGAATGGATTGTTCTGTTGCCGACTAGTAGTTAGACTCTCATGCGGTCCGAACTGTTCTACATTTTCTGTCAGCTACTAGAATCTCAGGTCAGTTTAAACATAACTGTCGATTCAGGTGAACCAAGTTTGTGTCAACATTTGAATGATCTGACCGAAAACGAAGTGTCACTGCACACCAGTTATGTTATTTCTCTTGCTCAAATTACAAGCAAAAAAGCTAGTTGTATCTTATCCAACCAACACGAAGTCCACGTAGCTCGACTTAAAGAACTAAGAGAAGTCATAAAGATGAAAAGAAAACCAAAAGCTAAACTTTAAAAATCTTAATACACAACAAATTATACATGCGAATGAGCTTGTACCATTAAGCATACCCGCTTCCAAGTCCTTCATCCGCACCTGCCAGGCCTTCTCTAGCTGCTGAATTAACAATCGACTGCAAAAGGAAAACAATACAGAGACTTGTTGGGCTTAGGCTTAATCCTATGGCAATGATGACATATTCACTACAAACTTACCTGGAGTTCTAGTTCACAGTCTTTCAGGTTGTCCGTGCACTCTCTAACCCTTGAAAATGATTTATATAGCTACCCAAAACACAGACAAAACGTCCAATTTAGTCAACATAAACTAACTTTGAAGACAGGACCCGGAATCTGATGTTTGTTTTACCTTTTCCAATTCTTTTCGGCGTTGTGAAGTCAGTTTCTTTTCACTAATCAACGAATCTTCTAATCTCTGTGTTAACATTTGAGTTTTGTAATGAAAAGCAGATCCTTCAGTAAAGTATCTCGTCTTCATAAAGATATAGTTAGACACATACCTTACACCCTTTCTGTAGCTCCGAGCACACTACTTCTTTATCTTCCAATCTCTCTTCCATCGCTAGCACCTTAAAATTGGAAAACTAGTCGATAAATACTTCCCATCGCTCATGGTATTTAAAGGAAACTATTGCTCTGCAGGTTTATATATGAAGAGTAATTGTGGCAAAGATGCATGACAAGTAAAACAAATCTAGCAACTGCCTATATGAGCAGATAAACGATCTTATACCTCATCTTGAAGTGCCTCACGCATCTTAATCAGCGCTTCTCGTTCATCTTTCACCTGTATAAAAGATGCTCGTTTTCACATGAACTACGCAACAGTACATGGATAACAATTATCATCTTTACCTGAAAATTGTGATCTCCACTCGAGTTAGAGATGTGATCTCTGCCCCGCCCACCATCGAGCATGGCGCTGCAACATAATTAAAGCAAACAAGGATTCAAACATCTCAACAAAACCAACGCAAACATATGCTTTTTACAAAAAAAATTTTTGCTAGTTGAAGTCCGAGCAGTACATAAAGGAATCCGGTGGAACATAATTTAAATGCTACGGGTGCAATTATCGACTTAAATGACTTATCATCAAACCAACTAATTGACAATACACCTGCTGACAAGTAAATGACTTAGTTTGCTAATTTTCTATCACATCAACATTCTCGTCAAAGAAACTAAACTAAACCTTCTGCACTTGTGTTTTTGACGATACTCTACATAAGCATTTCAGTCCACTCACCAGCAAACAAATTTCACAGGAAAACGAATGTCATAGTTCGAAGAAACAGGAAGAACACTACAAGTTTGAAATCCTATATCTATAAGTCAAAGCAATGCCACAACTACATAAAATAAAAAAACGTTTACCTATCATCTCTCTTTTTTTCTTGGCTCCTTCCTTCGAGAGCACTGGTCCCATTGATTCCCGCACCATTATCCCCATAAGACCTATCCCCACGCCAATCTCCTTCATCAACTTTTAGAACTCTTTCCTTGTAACCATTTCTATCGACCATGTTGTGATCTTTTCTCCTCTCAAAATCATGTGAATGCTCATATGCTCTTTCATTCTCTGTGTAACGATCTTTTCTTCTGTCCCGAGACCTATCCCGTTCTCGGGACCTATCACTGTACCGATCTCTGTCATAATTATAGTCACTTCTTCTGTCATCAGGGCTTTTATCCCAGCCACCACTGAGTTGTTGAACCCGTCCTCGACCTGTATCCAATCTTCCACCTCTTGTCGTCACCTCATTCACACGCACTGCACGCCCACCAATACTCTGATTACAAGCTCAACACCGTCAAAAACATAATCAGTCTATACGTTACATAATAATAGCAAGGATAAACAAAAACCCTTTTTCTTCGGACAATAAAGAACAAGAAGCATACTTTTCCATCCATGTCATCGATAGCATCATCAGCTGATCGACGGTTAGAAAATGTAACAAAGCCATAGCATTTCCCTCTTACGCTGCGATCATTGACAATCTGCATATGTCCAAAACACAATGACCAGCTAAAATTAGTAGAAACATGTCAAGTTGTCATCAATAAGATAAATATAACAATTTCCGTAACGAATTTTTATTATCCTGAATGAAAGTAATGAATCATCTGAAAAAAAATCGACAGTATAGAAACCTAAAATTAGGATCTTGGAGGTATAAGGGAAAGAGAAATTTTGCCTTAATAGTAAGAACAGTGCCGTAAATTGAGAAGACGTGGCGGAGAGCATCCTCGGTGACGTCGTAAGGAAGGCCTCCGACGTAAACGGAGTTACCATCATCCATCGTCATTACTGTGTATCGACCTGGGAGCTCGACCAGAAGGCAGCTACATACTATCTAAATGTGGGAGTTATATATGGGCCACTAGGCCCACTAAACATACCTGGAAAAATACACCTTTTATAGGAAACTTTTTAATTACTTTTAGGCAGTTAAAAATATTCCTCCTATATAATTTCCCCAAAATTAAAATCTCGCACTTCTCTGGCGCAACGAGAGGATCGAGGTAATGGAGGGAACATCCAGCTCCTCCGCCGGCGGCCAAACCCAGGCCGCGGTGATAAGTGCCCTAACTTGCCGGGGCTGGTGCTTCAGAGACTTGGATTATTTGAAGGCTTTGGTCAATGAAATCTCCTCATTGCTCAGCGGCGGTAATCAACATGGCGCCGTCGTGGATTCAGTGGAGGCGGAACTGCTTAACATGGATATTAGGTTAATCGGAGGTAAGTCCCTCCCCGACCCGACCGAGTTGCGTAGGTGTTCTCATCTTCAAGGCCCAAAAGTTCTCCAGGTAGATTGATTGCTTCTTGTCATTCCCTGCAAACAAACCAGATGGGAATAATTTATATGACATTCGTATCTGCTCCTGTGATTGTTGGTTTAGGCTAATTCAATAAGTTTACTCTTACAGAGAGATAACCATAGACCAATATACTGAGATTTCAACTAGTTCGAGTCTTTGTTTGTTTCACCTTAAACACTTATTTGAAAGAAAGCTGTGGGAATTAGTGTAGAAAAGTTTCAAAATACTCAGTATAGTTGCGGTTGGTTCATGTTGTTGGGTGTTCCTANTAAACACTTATTTGAAAGAAAGCTGTGGGAATTAGTGTAGAAAAGTTTCAAAATGCTCAGTATAGTTGCGGTTGGTTCATGTTGTTGGGTGTTCCTAGCTCTGAGTTCGAACTTATTGTTCCTCTGTGTTTTGTTAATTTATTTTCAGTACTTTTCGTTTGTGAGCATAGATAAGTTCTGTTAGGGATGTTACAAGAAGTAGTGCAGAGGAATTTCTGGGAAGCTCCAATGGTAAACGAGTGTTAAAATTCTCTCTGACTGATGGGAAGACCGAGATATCTGCACTTGAGTACTCTCATATACCATCTATCAACAATGATGTTACTCCTGGTACTAAGGTATTGTATATACATCTTATTCATCCTACTTGTCTTTGTGTCTCTGAGTCGCAGGCAAATGTATGAATGGTTGGATTCAGATCTAAACCAATATTAGTTTTCCGTGCATTATTCCAGGATTGAAGCTAGTGCTCATATGTGTTTGTCATGCGTCTTATGGAAATTCTAAGACCATTGTATGATATTTTGTACTGTCTTGTTGGCAGGTCCGTCTAGAAAATAAGGCTGTGGTACGCGATGGTTTAGTATGTTTGACTCCAAAAGAGGTGACTGTATTGGGCGGGTATGTGCAATCACTCACCGAAGAATGGCAGATGAAGAAAAAGTACTCTAGTTTGTCTCGTTCATCTGGAAGGCAATCACAGGAAAGCAAAGCTGGTGATGGCCCTCCTCCATTTGAGGAGTTGAAGATTCGAACCGGTTCCCATCACCGTGGTAAACAGGGATTTCTTATATTTTCCTCACTCGTTCAATTTTCTTCTGAGAATTTGTTGCATGTTTGTTTCACTTTGTAGCTGTTGGCCAATATTTGTTAACTAATAGAAATATCTGCAAAATTGTTTTTCATGTTGTTAGTGTCCATACAGTTGCTATAGATATCTTATCGATGCAATTGACTGCTACACGGACTTATGTCCACCCAAATGTGCTTAGTGTAGACATATCGGTAATTCCACCAACCTCGAAAATCCCAATATATCTGTTTATATAGCCTTTGGTGACTCATGTAGGTGGAANATTGTTTTTCATGTTGTTAGTGTCCATACAGTTGCTATAGATATCTTATCTATGCAATTGACTGCTACACGGACTTATGTCCACCCAAATGTGCTTAGTGTAGACATATCGGTAATTCCACCAACCTCGAAAATCCCATTATATCTGTTTATATAGCCTTTGGTGACTCATGTAGGTGGAATATCTATGTTTTCCCTTGGTATCTAACTTTGCCGCTGTTCAAGAAACTTAGGTGACCGTCTTTTCATTGTGTGATAAAATGATGGTATATTGAATTGCTCGTCATTTGTGTTGGTTTACATCAAGCATTGTGATGGATGTTTGGACAGTGCATCAGCAAAATTAATTTATCAGCATATGTTAAATGGTTCACAGATCACTACATGGCGACTTCTAGGAACATTGTACCTACTATGGTAGAAAGCGCTGTAAAACACCGTGGTGGAGAAAAAGGTGNTTTACATCAAGCATTGTGATGGATGTTTGGACAGTGCATCAGCAAAATTAATTTATCAGCATATGTTAAATGGTTCATAGATCACTACATGGCGACTTCTAGGAACATTGTACCTACTATGGTAGAAAGCGCTGTAAAACACCGTGGTGGAGAAAAAGGTGAAAGTAGCAAAGCTGATGGGAGCAAAAAAGATACGGATAAGAATTTACAGAGGAATCCTGCAGATTCTGATCCAAAGTTACCTGTCAAAGTTGAAAATCAGGAAAAGCCAAGCAGTTCCGATACAAGACCTAAACAAGGTGGGCCCACTTTTTTGCTAATTGTTCTCGATCTAAAGCTCATTGCATATACCCGAACGTTTGGACATTCTTAAATTAATTTGGCGTGTATTATCTGGTCATGCATTGATTCCCTTAGATGAGATGTCTATAATACATCTGTGTAAGGCCAAGTAACTTTCATGCTCTCGCTAGTGCCATAACATCTCCCATGTTGCAGTGGTGGAAGCTGTTCCTTTACAAAACCAAGCGGCTGCGCAGGTACTTCTTGAGAAGATGAAACATTCGAGTTCAAATGAACGGCAATACCAAGGAAGAAGAGGTAGGGGGAGAGGGAGAGGGAGAGAAGAGGAAGACTCTACGGTATTTACACTGGATGAGTGGGAAAAGAGGAATACTGGCGGGGGAGTTGTTGCAACAGCTGACCATCGGAGCGATACCACCCGTGATGAAGATCTCGCATGGCAGCTTCAGAATCAGTTTGATCTGGAAGACTCTTATGTGAGTCACTATAACCTTTGTTATCCCTATGTCACTCAATGGCTTATGAGTTATGTGTGGGGACCAGATAAACACTGTACTTTACTGTTTAGGGACAGGAGGTTCAAGGAACCGGGGCGGCGGATATCAGAAT